>CAVLJG010000003.1:13539439-13613540 GCA_963669975.1 Acanthoscelides obtectus
CCGCTACACTGATATGCGCTGGTGCACCATCATGCATGTACCACATATTGTTTCTTATTACTAACGGAACATCATCAAACAGCAAGGGCTACTGTTGTTGAAGAAATTGGGGTAAGTCTCTCCGTCAAGTCGTCCCGGCAAGAAGAATGGGCCAATAATAATTCCTGCCCATACGTTACGGATTTTGTGTAATTTTTTGAAGATACCACTGACAAAAGGTTACACGCCTTGGAAAATCAATGGGAAGTAATGCCAGAACTCTTAAAATATGGTAAGGATATAACAAAAAATCCACTAAAATTCTCCAAACAATTTGACGGCAAATATTTAAGTATCTAGCGATCTTCCTCGTACTCGTTTCAGGATGTTCTTCGACCTCGCGCAGCATTGCTTCCTCAATTTCAGGTGTTCTCACACTTAGAGGTCTACCTTCAGATGTTCCTTTTCGGACAGAACCAGTTTCAACAAGAAGACGATGAATATTAGAAAAGGTTCGAATATCTGGCAAAGCACGATCGGGATATCTCTGGTGATAAATCCGTCTGGCTTGCTCACCATTACCGTCGCAAGGCCATATACGTAATGCATTTCCGCCATTTCTGCATTTGAACAATTCACCATTATTAACAAGATTGTAAAAACTAAATAATGAAAAAGATGTCACAGCGAACAGATTTGAATAACAG
Organism: Acanthoscelides obtectus; assembly: GCA_963669975.1. Lineage (NCBI taxonomy): Eukaryota > Metazoa > Arthropoda > Insecta > Coleoptera > Chrysomelidae > Acanthoscelides > Acanthoscelides obtectus. Next base: position 13,540,126 of record CAVLJG010000003.1, read on the forward strand.
AGACTTGTCAGATGTCAAAAGCCAGTGACATATTCCAGAGCAACTAGATATTTATTGCTAAATTGTATTCTTCAATTATTACATTAATGTCATCGGACAATAGAACGGTTATTATTTTTTTACTCAAAAATGGCGCATCGAAGGAAAACAATTCAAGTGAGATCATTTGTTTTAAATTGAACGGGGAATTCAAAAATAATTTTTATTTGTCAAAAAACCATTGGCGTACCACTTTTTTCTTAAAAAATACCGAAGTCAATACTCGTACGCACGCCACTGTTGAAGCTAAAAATTATTTTTGGATTGAAAAATATGCAACTTTATTAAGTTTCACTACGTACTAAATATCAGTGAAATATCTGAAGCGGTTCTGAAAATATTAATTAATTTCCATTTTTTTCCTAAAACTTCAACACCCCGAGTTTTTGTAAGGAAACATTTTTGGACCAAAGTTTATGAAGCAAACTAACATTAATTTTTCATGTAGATTCACACCCTTAAATATTCGCATATCATTAAGGATCACCCTGTATATAGTGAAATTCACTTCGCGGACACTCCACGTACACGGACACCTCCTTTAAACGGACAGTTTCTCATGGTCCCGACCGACTCTCATATAATTTGCATTGTATTAACTCTCTCTTGGGCGGACATTATCTTGAACGGACGCGGACACGAGAAAATGTTCTCCTAACCGGACGAAAAACAAAATAAAAAAACGCGTTGTCTTATTTTCCGAAGATTCTGATGTGGATTAGGTTCAAGTACCAACAGAAGCTATTCCAAATTATGGTAAAGCTATTACCCTGACCAAGCAGCTCAAAAGCTTCGTCGAAAATCAGGGAGTTTCTAAATTAGAAATACGATTTCAAGACGCCATTTTAAAGGAAATGAGGAGACACACGACAATATGTATTTCAAAGCGCTCTTTCAAAATTTTTACTTTGCTACTATACTAAGTGACATATAAATCGAACACCCAGTTTAAATAGTTTTATTTTAATAAAATTTTGTATAAGTACTTAATGAAGCATAATAAGTAAATGATAAAAATTTAAAAATGATTGCACTGCTTTAAAGCCCTTGACCTTTAATAATGTGTGGATGCACCCTGATGTGCTACGCATTCTCCAACGCGCCTAGGCATGCTTCTGATCAGGTGGTCAATGTTCTCCTGTGGTATCTCATTCCAGGCAATCACCAACTCCTCTCGAAGTGCTTCTAGAGTCTGAGGAGGACGTTGCAAATTGAGCAATCTCCTACCCATCATATCCCACACGTGCTCAATTGGGGATAAGTCGGGAGATCTTGGTGGCCATGGTAACAATGTGACATCATTATGTTGAAAGAAGTCTATTGTGACTCTTGCAACATGTGGTCGGGCATTATCTTGTTGGAAAGTTGGATCTGCCAGGGTGTCAAGATAGGGTAAAAGATGGGGTTCTAGAACTTCGTGGATATAACGCTGCGCGTTCATGTTACCTCTGATGAAGATTAAAGGTGACCTGGAACCATAAGCTATAGCACCCAAACCATAACTCCAACAGTGTGATGAACATGTCTTTCAACAAAAAACTTTCACCACGTCGCCTTCTAACCCTGGCACGACCATCGTGCATGCCTAAACAAAATCGAGACTCGTCACTAAAGACAATACTGTTCCATTCCTGATCCCAGAGTGACCGTTGTCTGCACCACTCAAGGCGATTACGTCGGTGTTCTCGAGTTAAAGGGAGCACCCAGTGTGGCCGGTATGAAAACAAGCCAAAACTTCTCATTCGTCGGTAAACACTTCGCATGTCAATAGGTCTTCCGTGTTCTGCAAACCATTCATTTGCAATGGACCTGGTAGTGGAGAAACGGTCCCTTAAGGCCAATAATCTTAGGCGGCGATCTTCACGGTCTGTTGTTCTACGGCGGCGTCCAGTGCCCCTTGCTCTTTGCGTACGGCCTTCTCGGAGCCATGCCTGACAACACCTAACCACAGTGTCTACACTTCTTTGCACTCTAACTGCAATTGCCCGAAAAGAAAGTCCAGCTTCTCGAAGTCCCACTATACGGCCCCTATCAAACTCACTAAGTTGACGAAATCGTACAGGTCTCCGTACTCTAGGCATCGTAACCGATCGTAAAGGATGTGATGTTAAGAACCAAAATCCGCCAACGTTGATTCTTTACTGCGGCTGAAATATTCATTTTTAGAGCGTTAGTGAATTAAAAAAAAGCAGTATAAAAACCGGAATGTCCAACTGATAAGGCTGAAAATTTTTTCACTTGTTATTTACAGTAAGATAAATACATTCACCAACTTTTATTGAAATAAAACCATTTAAACTGGGTGTTCGGATTTATATGTCACTTAGTATATATTGCCCCTTGCGGTGCTATGTTGGAAAAATTGCGCTAAAAATGTGTTAGAATAAACGTTTCAACGCCGAAATCACCTAATTCACAAAAAAATGCTAATGCATGAATTGTAGGACATTTTCCCCAGTTTAATTTGCCAAAAGACTGGAAATAAAACTATTACAAAAACATGCTCGAAACACTTTCTGGATCCCTATTTTTTCAATATGACGCAGAAGCTACAAAAACATGAGGATGCAAAGCAAAAACTCGGAAAGGTCATATTGAAATCCACAAGGATATCAACTTTTAAAAACTTCCTCAAAACTTTCCAGGTAAAACTACCAAGTAACTGAACCTTCCCACTGTTTGATCATTGTACAAATAAATATCCAGATCAATGACCGCAGTTTATAGTTAGACTCAATATACAACGCACCTCGATAATTATAAATGAAAATTGATGGAGTTAGACGCGCATTTTGACTTAATTAACAAGAACCAGTTGATAATGACCGCAAATTTTCACTTTGTTTACCTTTGGTAGTTCCTCGTGTAGTCATGTTTGTTTCATGAAAATGTGCTATTCTCGTGTATAACAAGAGTATCAACAATGATATCAGTGCAGTGAGTAATTTTTTTATTGTAATGTTAGTACAGTAATAAAATTTATAATAACTATTAGGGATGCACCGAGTATCTCTCTTAAATATTAAACAAGCAAAACTTCTGAAAATACCGTTAATACACTAACCTGCAATTCGTCGCGATGTTCTTGTCTCAAAAAGTAAATCAATTTTGAGAAGAAAGTGACGTTTAAAAAACTTAAAAATTTCAAACATGATCTTAATATCACAGTAGCTGAAATAACCCACAGCCAATCAATGCACCGAGTATGCGAGCGAGTAGTACTCGGTGCATCCCTAGTAACTAATAAAAAATGAAAAATACATAAAATTTTGATAGTCGTCTTTTTGAGCCAGAACATACGTAAGTTTTTGGTTATTTCAGAATGAGAGATGTATCTCGAAATGGAATTATACACCCCAAGAACTGCCTGAAACATTATTGTATTTTTTCCTAAACGCCTCAAATCAGGAAGTCGTTTGAAGGTTTTATAAACAGATATAGTAAAGCAATAACTCCTGAAACGTCGACATACGTCTTCCTTATGATTTATTAAAGACACAAATAGAAAAAGTAACCAAGAGGAAGACTTAATATAGAAGCCCGTTCAGGGTCGACTATCGCATAAGTGCATAATTACAGATAAATCAACTATTAAAACTTGGACTGGCAAGTAACATCGTACAGGGTGACTCATATGTATGTATCATGATAAGACGCTCGGAGATACTACGTAAAAGTACAAATAGCTTTTTCACGGAATTCAGATTATTGGGTGACGAAATATTATAATTGCAAACAATATTTTATTCAAAAATGTAATACTGCTTCAGAAAAGACTGTGGCGTAAAAGATAAGTTCCTTTTTTCTTTCGTAGTATCAAAAATTTCCTAATTTCTTCGCGACTGTATTGTCTATGATATCGCTGCTACATGTAAAGTCAGCGTCTAATCCACTCCGAAAATGAATTTTTCGAGTTATACTAAGTGACATATAAATCCGAACACCCAGTTTAAATGGTTTTATTTTAATAAAAGTTGGTGAATGTATTTATCTTACTGTAAATAACAAGTGATAAAATTTTCAGCCTTATCAGTTGGACATTCCGGTTTTTATACTGCTTTTTTTTAATTCACTAACGCTCTAAAAATGAATATTTCAGCCGCAGTAAAGAATCAACGTTGGCGGATTTTGGTTCTTGACATCCTTTACGATCGGTTACGATGCCTAGAGTACGGAGACCTGTACGATTTCGTCAACTTAGTGAGTTTGATAGGGGCCGTATAGTGGGACTTCGGGAAGCTGGACTTTCTTTTCGGGCAATTGCAGTTAGAGTGCAAGAGTGTAGACACTGTGGTTAGGTGTTGTCAGGCATGGCTTCGAGAAGGCCGTACGCAAAGAGCAAGGGGCACTGGACGCCGCCGTAGAACAACAGACCGTGAAGATCGCCGCCTAAGATTATTGGCCTTAAGAGACCGTTTCTCCACTACCAGGTCCATTGCAAATGAATGGTTTGCAGAACACGGAAGACCTATTGGCATACGAAGTGTTTACCGACGAATGAGAAGTTTTGGCTTGTTTTCATACCGGCCACACTGGGTCCTCCCTTTAACTCGAGAACACCGACGTAATCGCCTTGAGTGGTGCAGACAACGGTCACTCTGGGATCAGGAATGGAACAGTATTGTCTTTAGTGACGAGTCTCGATTTTGTTTAGGCATGCACGATGGTCGTGCCAGGGTTAGAAGGCGACGTGGTGAAAGGAGGAATCCACAGTTTTTTGTTGATCACACTGTTGGAGTTATGGTTTGGGGTGCTATAGCTTATGGTTCCAGGTCACCTTTAATCTTCATCAGAGGTAACATGAACGCGCAGCGTTATATCCACGAAGTTCTAGAACCCCATCTTTTACCCTATCTTGACACCCTGGCAGATCCAACTTTCCAACAAGATAATGCCCGAGCCACATGTTGCAAGAGTCACAATAGACTTCTTTCAACATAATGATGTCACATTGTTACCATGGCCACCAAGATCTCCCGACTTATCCCCAATTGAGCACGTGTGGGATATGATGGGTAGGAGATTGCTCAATTTGCAACGTCCTCCTCAGACTCTAGAAGCACTTCGAGAGGAGTTGGTGGTGCTGGAATGAGATACCACAGGAGGACATTGACCACCTGATCAGAAGCATGCCTAGGCGCGTTGGAGAATGCGTAGCACATCAGGGTGCATCCACACATTATTAAAGGTCAAAGGGCTTTAAAGCAGTGCAATCATTTTGAAAATTTTATCATTTACTTATTATGCTTCATTAAGTACTTATACAAAATTTTATTAAAATAAAACCATTTAAACTGGGTGTTCGGATTTATATGTCACTTAGTATATTTTTAGTCTACTTTATACCCTGTAAATATTAATACGTTCATCCCTGTATCGTATCTCCAACGAAACTTCTTATACTACTGGATTAAAGCACAAATAGGGAATATAAAAAAGACTAGCAATGTGAATATCAAGGCATAACCATGGGGCCCGCAGGGGGGCGTGACCCTCCTGGATTGTACCTTAAAATTTGTTCAATGTTGAGGATTTGCCTTCTCCTCCGGGCAAATTTGCTATACCCTCGCTCTTCAAACAAGTTATGTCATGCCGATGATCGGCGAGAAAAATTCGAGCAAGCGCCCATGAGCATAACCGCATCTAAATGACCTAGCAAACCACAGACAGATCAATACAGTTACTTTTATGCTCTATGGATGTTAAATCACATGAGAATATTCGGTAATTAAAACCTGAGGAGAGCGCTAAGAAAGGAGCTAATCTGTCTTTTATATAGGGCAGAACCCAAAATGATGTCCCTTACAGAAAATTGAGACATTGGGTTTGAATATCATAACACTGATATAGCGCAAAGCGCCACCTACCACACAGAATCGACCACTGCAGAGAACGTTAGCTACTATTATGGAACTGTTAGAGATCTCAGTTGACCTTTAATAGCCCAGGCACCACGTGACCGCTAGATGGCTGACGATTCTGGCAGTAAAGTAGACGTGGTCTACTTACTATTGAATAAATTAAACTGACGAAAACATCACGGTTTATAATACTGATATAACTATATATCAATACATTTGGGATATTATCAGTGTTGTTTATAACTGGATTTGCGTATAAATAAATATATTGATTACTGTAATCTACAGTTGCTAAATTATTAATAGCAATAATAAAGCAGACTGCTTACCAAGAAAATCGAATGATACGATGATAAATTATTGTATTGACGTATAATATAAGTATATGGTTGATATTCATCTTTTTGGCAAAAAGTATAACTGTATAATATATTTTATTGTACAAGTACTGCAAATATTTTTAAGAGAATTTGAAGGGGGCGTATCAATTTTATTTCAAAAGCTGTGGTACTTAAAAAGCCGCGTTCTAAAAATATTACCCTCCGAAGACATTATCTTTACTGTAAATAGTATGCAAAATATTCATAAGTTTTAACTAACGATGTTCGTGGGATTTTCGTGGAATTTTTTGGACATTTTTACCTTTTACTTCCTACGTCACTAGGACTTCGTCTTTTGACATTTTAGAGGGTCCGGGTGATATTCAGAAAAATGTTTGTAGGGGTTGAAATTTGGGGGTTATTTATACTTTCCATCCCCAGTAATTATATGCACCTACTAGCCATACTTCACACATCATAGATTTAGCCTTTAAAACTCAGGTGTTTATTTATAATGTTACATTTTTTTAAATTTTTGAAATCTCTAAAATCCTATAATAATTTTTCAAATATACACACGTTTATTGTCACTGTTTTTTGTTTTGTTCTGTGGTTTTCAAGTATATTTGTATTTCCTTGGTCAATCCTTGTAATGGGACTTTTTCATTTTAATTCTTCATTTACGATTTTAAAACTTTGATGAAGGCGTAAAATAACGCCGAAACGTTGACAATGCGAAAAAAGGCACTTATTAAAATCTACGACAGAATCAGACACTTGGGAGGAGTTGGGTTTTATCGATTTTTTTTACTGCGGGAAAAATTAAAAAGTTATTGGTGAACGAAAACCGATTTAGGTACGAATGACTACGAAATTCGTACATTTTGATTTTCTAATAGCTATATTCGTGTTTTGATGAATGCAGTCAGTTTCAAGTTACCATCATTTTAAAGATTAAATGTAAAATAAACAAGCTAATCGCCTTATTATGCGATAAATACAAATGTTTTCAATGAAATAAATTTATATTATTGACGTATATAATACCCTATTTTACGAGTAACCATTACCCTTTGACGTCTACTGAGGTGAACACCTGATCAGCAAGTGAAATTTTTGTGTTACTCTGCAACGTTGACAATAATGAATAGGCTATAAATCTAGTAATACTTGTTTGTGGCGTTTTGTTTTTTGAATGCAAATGAACTTTTCTAAATAAAAAGCTGTAGCGTACAAAAAACAAAATATGGCTCTGACTACCTGGCGTTGACGGATCCGTCAGAATTATGTGTCCTGTGCCGATATGAGGAATTTTCAGATACACATATTACCAGATAATCAGCTGTCATGGATATTCGTGAATATAATGAAAATCAGTTAACACTTCGGACTTCACATAACCTCAAATGCACTAGCGGCGCGCTATCCACGACTAAGAGGAGGAAATTCTAGGTTAAAAAGGCAGCTGCTAGGCGTTGAAACGCTTATACAGGGTGTCCCAGAAGTCGACGTCAAGCCGAAACCGGGTGATAGGCAAAGTCATAACAGCTATCAGAAAAATATTTAAAAAAATGTTATGTATGTGTTTTGAAAATTATGGGTCTTTGAAAAGATATAGAAATTTCACACCCTACGGCAGTCTGTCAATTCCTGTTACTACAAATATTAACTTTTTTTGGATTTTATTTTCACAATGTAATGATGAATAATGCATCTTCAAACTGGTGTCTCAATCTTACTGCCAACTTTTCTCGTTCAGGAAAAATTGCCACTTATTTCCCAACCAAGTATTCCAAAGTAAAACTTTGCTCAACTTTAACTGGCTGTACTGGAAAAAAATGTACTACGAGAGTTTGGCAAGTAACCTTAAAAGTTGGCGCATTTAATAACGATTCCAAAATGGTATAACAGAAGATTACTCGTTAACGTATGCACAATTTTTATTTGAAAAAAAACTGATGAAAATTTTAAAAATTTAGTAATTAAACAGCGATTATGAAAACGCACAAGGACCCTTAAGGATAACTGTTTGCACAACAGTGGGCGTCAAATGCTGCTAATGATGATTTACCTTTACAGCAAATGCTCAAACTGTTTTCCTTCAGCCGCAATACACGCTCGACATCTTCTTAAAAAAGATCGGGTTATTAAACGAGCGAATCCACGGTTATTAACAAACTCAGCTGCTTCCAATAGTCTTTGCCGTAGCTCAGCTACATTTGAATCGGCTTGAAATACACTTTTTCTTTTACAGTTCCACAGTAAAAAATCTAAAGGATTCAAATCAGGTGATCGGGCTGGCCACGGTATTGTACCAGACCGCCTTATCCATCTGCCTGGAAAGTTTTGATCGAGATACTCTCTCACTGAGAGTGCATAGTGCGCTGGGCAGCCATCATGCTGAAACCACATGTCCCTGTAAATACTCAGTGGCACGTCCACCAATAAATTTTGTACATGGGAACTCAAACGGACCGATTATTTTACCATTTAAAATTCCTGTCCAATGGTTTATCTTGAAGCGATATTGAGATTTATCTTCTCTCATCAAATGTGGGTTTGCTACGTGCCACTTGCAAAAAAACGTGCTCCATCTATACCACGTTCAAGCTCTTCTGCCCCGGGATTATGAGCCCCGAGTTGCTTTTTGTCGCACAATGTTAGAAAGACACAGGGAAGATCCACGGTTCTTTGAAAAAATTTTATGGTCGGATGAGACCACATTTAAGAAAGATGGGTACATGAACCTGCATAACTTACACGAGTGGCACGTAGCAAACCCACATTTGATGAGAGAAGATAAATCTCAATATCGCTTCAAGATAAACCATTTGACAGGAATTTTAAATGGTAAAATAATCGGTCCGTTTGAGTTCCCAGAGACTTTGACTGCTGAGGTTTATTTATCATCATCAGCAGCATTTTGACGCCCACTGTTGTGCAAACAGTTATCCTTAAGGGTCCTTGTGCGTTTTCATAATCGCTGTTTAATTAGGAAATTTTGAAAAATGTTCATCAGTTTTTCTTCAAATAAAAATTGTGCATAAGTTAACGAGTAATCTTCTAAGTGTTATACCATTTTGGAATCCTTATTAAATGCGGCAACTTTTAAGGTTACTTGCCAAACTTTCATAGTACATTTTTTCCAGTACAGCCAGTTAAAGTAAGCAAAGTTTTACTTTGGAATACTTGGTTGGGAAATAAGTGGCAATTTTTCCTGAACGAGAAAAGTTGGCAGTAAGGTTGAGACACCAGTTTGAAGATGCATTATTCATCATTACATTGTAAAAATAAAATCCAAAAAAAGTTAATATTTGTAGTAACAGGAGTTGACAGACTGCCGTAGGGTGTGAAATTTCTATATTTTTTCAAAGACCTATAATTTTCAAAACACATACATAAATTTTTTTAAATATTTTTATGATAGCTGTTATGACTTTTCCTATCACCCGGTTTCGGCTTGACGTCGACTTCTGGGACACCCTGTATGTAAGCACAATTACATAATATTTTTATGGACATTTAAACCTACCACACTATAATGCTAAAATGTACCTCTATGCACTTCTTGTCGGATCTCTGTACACTTCATACGGGAATGTCAACAACAAATATGGCACTAAAATAATATTTTGGATGTTTTGTGGTAGCCTTTTATAATCAAAACAATATCATTTATTAAGTCAAAACAATTAGAAACACTGCAAATTTCGAGATCATCCGTACCTCATTCGTTTCTTAAGACCCCACAAAGTAGGTCTCAACAGGTTTTTAAATGTTCCTCCTAGTAATAAAAATTCGATAAAACCCGACTCGTCCGAACTGTTTTCATTTGGTTAACTTCAATCTTCAATATGCCTTTATATTTACTATTCGAATAATCTAGCATAACCTCATGTAAGTAACATTAATTCTGTTTCCTTGTTATTCTAAGTCAAACGATTTTAACAATGCCCTAAAGGTTTCATCCATTCCAGTTTTTTTTTACAAATATTAAAGCTTTCGAGTGAGCTTTCTCCAAATCTACTTGTATGTTAGCGACCTAGGCAACAGCGTAATCGCTAAGAAGGTCGGAAGTGGGAAACGTGTACAATAACTGTCAAAACATAACCACACGGGAACTCTAGAATGAGAACTCGACTCACTCATTGGGCGCCTGATTCCTAGCCTCGGCAAAACTCCCCTGACAGCCATTCTGGCACCCAGCTGATGACGTAGTCAAACAGCACTTGTGATGATTCCGCATCTTGTCACATCAGCCAGTTTTCAAACCGAACACGACACAACAGAACGCGAAGTAAAAAAAGAAAAGATCCGTGCCCCGTCTCGTTGCGTGTTCACTTTCACGAAATGCGCGCCGTTTAACTGTTCGTGGACCGGTGCATGAATGAATCGCTGAAAGGCAGGCTTCCGATAATATGCTGCTCTTGAATCGCGATACGTGTATGGGTGCTTGTCGCCCCGCGTCATCAGCGTCGATATCTCAATGCGGCGAGACAGAATCTGCACCCGAAAACGCTTTACAAATACATGTATTGTGGCGAAGGCAAGAAGATTGTAAGGTTATCTACCCTGAGGTGTCAAAATGTTCTTACCGAGGCTCATAGACAATCTCAAGGCCAATCACCGATCACTCGGCAGCACGAAAAATGTGTTCCTATGTATATTGGTAATGCTCAAGGACACAGTTGTCCCATAAATGTTTGATAGAAACTATAAAACAATAGTACCAGAAACGAAGGCTCGGGAGAAAGAACCTCCTCTATATGGCAAGAGCTACTGGTACACAGACGGCACGAAAACTGAAGACGGAAATAGAGCCGGGATTTATGGGGCAAAGCCAAACAGATCTCTATCAGTCTAGGTAAATATCGCAACGATATTTCAGGCTGAAGTAACGGCCATACAAGTATGCGGAAAAGAGCTAATTAGGAATGAGACTGCAAATCATCTAATCAGTCATAATGCCATTAAGTTCATCCCAGCAATCGTCTAAACTAGTATGGGATAGCTTGAATACTCTTAAAGAGCTGGGAAACTGAAACAAGGTAATATTGCAAAGGAAATGATGGACGAGCTAGCTCTAATCACCTTATAGGTCCAGAGCCTTTCTGTGGCATGATGAGTACACGCACTAGACAGTCCATAGGAAATTGGACCAATAAAAAGTCCCTAGAATGATGGAACATCCAATAATGGCAAAGGTAGGCAAAAAGAGTTAATCAAAAAACGAAGGCCCGCATTTACAGAGAAGGTACTCGGATTTAACAGGAAGACCGTAACGGCTATAGTGGGTCTCCTGACAGAGCATCTCCTGTGTCACTGTGAAGGCCTGACAAATGTACGGATTCAGATAGTAGGAACCACAAACCCACAAATAATGGAAAGCTACATGCAAGGCCCTATGTCAAGCCTTGGAAGGTCAAGGCTGGACACAGTGCTTTAGAAAGTGTATATGGGGGTCGCAAAGACGTTAGGCAAGCAAGCCAACCCCTTTCTTTTGTAATCTGGAATCTGAGGTGTCAAAATCGAGGGACTGGAACCCAGGTGGGATTATTTGGATACCAGCACCAATATAAGATAATTTTGGGGTACAACCAGTCGCTCCAGCGTCAATTATAGGACGCAAAATTAGCTAATTGGTTGCATGGATGGCTCAACCGGTGAATTAAAGGATAAACACCTTCTGGTAGACAGAACTCAAATATGTAACTGGTGCTAACCTTTTATTGTGTTGTCATAATTAATGTTCATCTTATTGTAACGCCCTGGTATAACCAGCGAGACACACCCCCGTACATCAACTAAAGATTCGACAGGTGTCCAGAAGTGAGATCGACGTTTAGGCAACCAGAATTACGCGGCCGTGCATGGAGCATGCTCGCGTTCTGGACCTTTCGTGACGCCATTAGCGAATATTCGACAAGTCTGGAGATAAATCTGCCATCTAGACCACTTCCGAGGAAGTTCGCGGAAACGCTGGAAATGTTTCTCGACTGGTCGACAGGGGAATAAATATCCGACCAGATGGCGGAAGCAGTCTGTCACAGTCGAGACAGTCAACGACACGAAAACTTAAAGTAATAAATTATACTTTGGTCAGTAAGAACGGTGTTTTCATCACATCATTTTTAGCTCTCAACAAAATTAGGTCATCTGGTGCGAATATTGGAAAAAAGGTCTATATGCATAACACTGTTTTGGTAGACCTCACTGATGAACAAGAAATTCACCACCCGGCCACTGGACAACTGGAAAATTTCCAGATGAACTTGAAATCAGTAAAATTACCTACTCCACTTTATAAATCAGGTAAGAGAAAGACGCTAAGAATAATTATAGGCCAATAACTGTGATTAGGTTGAGGTTGTGTATAAAAATAAGATAAGAATAACCTTGTGAGGAAATTTCTCAAAATCCGATCGCTACATGTTATAGTCGGGACAAAGTTTAGCGGACAAACAGACACACAGACGGACAGACCAACGGAAGATAATGACATCGTTTTTCTTGATGTACATATCATATAACATCAAAAACACTCATTTTCGAAATTTTTCGCGATTGGGCGTGAGATGTAAAATAGGCCTACAATTGTATTTTTTTTTTCTCAAATTATGAACGCTCCACAAAATTGCAATACTCTTATTTATGTATGCAGAACAGATAGACAATACACCTTATAAAAACGTGTGGAAAATTATTGGTTCAAGTTTCAGGTCGCTGAATATAACGGAAGCGGCATCCTACATATCAATTCATTATATTGAATAGGTGTGGAGTGAGGACACATAGTAGGCATTATGTAAATTCGTAACGCATATATTTTTAATTTAGAGCGCACTGAAGGCGTGGTGACAAGTTCAATCTAAACGAGTTCAAAACGCAAGTGTGTTAAAATTACACGTACATGTTTATAGATATAAATAACTCGCAATATATTGAGTACTAAATCTGATTAGGAATTTGTATTTTAGGACTATCTAAAATTTACATACAAGATATTACGGGGTATCAATTTTCAGATTCTTTTATGTCAACAAAAAATATTCTATTGCATATAGATTTGAGATTAAAATAAAAATCAATACTCATTTTGGCTAGTACTATCTTGCGATAAATATCAATTTTGGCAACAACCACAGTTATGGTAATAAATGCACGTAGGCAGAAATAATCTGCGATGCATCTAAGAAGCAATCAACGAAAGAATGGCGCCTTTTGATGTGCATTCTAAAATTAACAAAAATTTTGGCCAAATTTCCGAACTGTTCCGGTGCTATAATCAAGATTAATGTTTGATTTTAATTTATTAACGTATCCACATATACATGTTCATACCGAATAACTGGCAAGATGAATGTTCAATTGTAAAGCGGAGAATATTATAAGTGCAAAGTGCAATCAAGTTTCAAAGTTCGTGAAAAAATACGTATTTCGGCTTATAATGGAAAGTTTTTGTCTCAACTCATAATTTTTTTTAAACAGTTGGAAATGAGTTACATAATAAAAACAATCTCATTTTCGAATTTTTTCGCGATTGACGTTTATGCGCCTTTTTAAATTTTCAACAGCCACATTTACGCTAAAAGATAGTATTCTTATTCATGCACTAATTGCATCTCCCGACAAACAAATTTTTGTTAAGATTAAATTTGAAATCACTTTTTAACCTTTTCATCAACTCCTAGCGAATACAATGTTAGTAAATGACTAAAATGATTGACAGTTTTGATACAAACATCAGGTAGAAAAGGCGGGACGTGATGACGTTTTGTTGTGATCTCGTATTAAAAAATCCTTGCATTCTACTTGTACGTTTCCACGCTGTTTGGCATAGCACTGCGTTTACTCATAACGCAAACTGCATCATATATTTACTATTATTGTCATTTTATGTGATTGTGGGCGCCAGCGAGTGTCAGGTTGTATGCAAACTGCAACATGACATGCAAATAATCCAGGAGAGAAACAGTTTTTCACCACATATTTCACGAACGATTTATTAACTAACATTTCTAAATCACGATTGTCACAAATACTGTGAAAAAGCGTGATCACGACTCCGGAAACTAGATGCTTCATGGCAAAGGCGAGTGTACGTGAGATGAGCATCAAAATAAAAAATATCGAATTTTGTTAGGAATCGAAAGTTTTATTCTGATGCGAAAATATCAATAACCGGTTTTAAAATTTTTTTGATATCTTGGATTTGTCAGGGTACAGTTAATATACATCATTCAGTAAAATGCAATTTGTTCTTTTAGATTTCACGTATTATCCAAATATACTTTTCAATCTGAACAAAATAATTCATTTAACCAGATGAATGATTTCACATAATAAATATAATTAAATTGTTTCCCTTGGACCAGATAAGCTCATTTTGATAGTTCACTCATTTCAAATAAATCGGTGTACTTGATCTAAGTAAACGGCTTAATATATTTGATTAACCTACTGGGTGTTGGCTTAAGCAAACTAATTTCATAAATACAAGTAAACTGATTTAGATATCAATTAAACTTATTCGCTGTCACATAGCTAATTAATTTTTTAATTGGCATTATTAAAATTTTAATTGGATTGACTAAATTGTTTCAGTGCATCAAGGGACTTCGTGGAATGCCTTTATAATCCCATATATATTTTGGACTAAAATGAAAATCAATACTCATTTTGGCTGGTTCATCGATTAACTATCTTGTGATAAATATCAATTTAGGCATGATACGCATATAATCCAGGAGCGAAACAGTTTTTCACCACATATTTCACGAGCTGTAATTTAGTAACTGTCATTTCTAAATCAGGAATCACGATTGTCACAAATTCTGTGAAAAAGCGTGATCACGACTCCGGGAACTAGATGATTCATGGCAAAGGCGTGATATGAGCATGAAAATAAAAAATATCTAATTTTGTTAGGATTACAAAATCGGAAATTTTATTCTGATTCGAACATATCAATTATCAATATCAAGATTTCCAAATTTTTTGATATCTCAGATTTGTCAGAGTACGGTTAATATACGTCATTCAGTAAAATGCAATTTGGTCTATTGAGATTTCAAGTATACTAAGTGACATATAAATCCGAACACCCAGTTTAAATGGTATTATTTTAATAAAATTTTGTATAAGTACTTAATCAAGCATAATAAATAAATGATAAAAATTTCAAAATGATTGCACTGCTTTCAAGCCCTTTGACCTTTAATAATGTGTGGATGCAGCCTGATGTGCTACGCATTCTCCAACGCGCCTAGGCATGCTTCTGATCAGGTGGTCAATGTCCTCCTGTGCTATCTCATTCCAGGCAACCACCAACTCCTCTCGAAGTGCTTCTAAAGTCTGAGGAGGACGTTGCAAATTGAGCAATCTCCTACCCATCATATCCCACACGTGCTCAATTGGGGATAAGTCGGGAGATCTTGGTGGTCATGGTAACAATGTGACATCATTATGTTGAAAGAAGTCTATTGTGACTCTTGCAACATGTGGTCGGGCATTATCTTGTTGGAAAGTTGGATCTGCAGGGTGTCAAGATAGGGTAAAAGATGGGATTCTAGAACTTCGTGGATATAACGCTGCGCGTTCATGTTACCTCTGATGAAGATTAAAGGTGACCTGGAACCATAAGCTATAGCACCCCAAACCATAACTCCAACAGTGTGATGAACATGTCTTTCAACAAAAAACTGTGGATTCCTCCTTTCACCACGTCGCCTTCTAACCCTGGCACGACCATCGTGCATGCCTAAACAAAAACGAGACTCGTCACTAAAGACTCCCAGAGTGACCGTTGTCTGCACCACTCAAGGCGATTACGTCGGTGTTCTCGAGTTAAAGGGAGGACCCATTGTGGCCGGTATGAAAACAAGCCAAAACTTCTCATTCGTCGGTAAACACTTCGCATGCCAATAGGTCTTCCGTGTTCTGCAAACCATTCATTTGCAATGGACCTGGTAGTGGAGAAACGGTCCGTTAAGGCCAATAATCTTAGGCGGCGATCTTCACGGTCTGTTTTTCTACGGCGGCATCCAGTGCCCCTTGCTCTTTGCGTACGGCCTTCTCGAAGCCATGCCTGACAACCCCTAACCACAGTGTCTACACTTCTTTGCACTCTAACTGCAATTGCCCGAAAAGAAAGTGCAGCTTCCCGAAGTCCCACTATACAGCCCCTATCAAACTCACTAAGTTGACGAAATCGTACAGGTCTCCGTACTCTAGGCATCGTAACCGATCGTAAAGGATGTCAAGAACCAAAATCCGCCAACGTTGATTCTTTACTGCGGCTGAAATATTCATTTTTAGAGCGTTAGTGAATTAAAAAAAAGCAGTATAAAAACCGGAATGTCCAACTGATAAGGCTGAAAATTTTTTCACTTGTTATTTACAGTAAGATAACTACATTCACCAACTTTTATTAAAATAAAACCATTTAAACTGGGTGTTCGGATTTATATGTCACTTAGTATATTGTCCAAATATACTTTTAAATCTAAATAAAATAATTCATTAAAACTAGATAAATAATTTTACCTAAGCTAGTTAAGAATTTTAATAAATATAATTAAATTGTTTTCCTTGCAGCAGGTAAACTCATTTTAATAGTTCACTCATTTCAAATAAATTGGTGTACTTAATCTAAGTAAACGGCTTAATATATTTAATTAACCGATTGCGTGTTGGTTTAATCAAACTGATTTCATAGATTCAAGTTAACTGTTTTAAAAACCAATTAAACTAATTAATCTTGTTAGCTGCCACATAGTTAATTATTTTTTTTAATTGGGATAATTAAAATTTTAATTGGATTGATTTTTTTTCAGTGTATCAATAGAAGATAGTAGGGAAATCGATCGGAAATTTTTTTGTTATCGCGTACTGACATGATACGATAAAAACAAGTCACATCTTACGCATTCTCCAACGTGCCTAGGCATGCTTCTGATCAGGTGGTCAATGTCCTCCTGTGGTATCTCATTCCAGGCAACCACCAACTCCTCTCGAAGTGCTTCTAGAGTCTGAGGAGGAAGTTGCAAATTGAGCAATCTCCTACCCATCATATCCCACACGTGCTCAATTGGGGATAAGTCGGAAGATCTTGGTGGCCATGGTAACAATGTGACATCATTATGTTGAAAGAAGTCTATTGTGACTCTTGCAACATGTGGTCGGGCATTATCTTGTTGGAAAGTTGGATCTGCCAGGGTGTCAAGATAGGGTAAAAGATGGGGTTCTAGAACTTCGTGGATATAACGCTGCGCGTTCATGTTACCTCTGATGAAGATTAAAGGTGACCTGGAACCATAAGCTATAGCACCCCAAACCATAACTCCAACAGTGTGATGAACATGTCTTTCAACAAAAACTGTGGATTCCTCCTTTCAGCACGTCGCCTTCTAACCCTGGCACGACCATCGTGCATGCCTAAACAAAATCGAGACTCGTCACTAAAGACAATACTGTTCCATTCCTGATCTCAGAGTGACCGTTGTCTGCACCACTCAAGGCGATTACGTCGGTGTTCTCGAGTTAAAGGGAGGACCCAGTGTGACCGGTATGAAAACAAGCCAAAACTTCTCATTCGTCGGTAAACACTTCGCATGCCAATAGGTCTTCCGTGTTCTGCAAACCATTCATTTGCAATGGACCTGGTAGTGGAGAAACGGTCCCTTAAGGCCAATAATCTTAGGCGGCGATCTTCACGGTCTGTTGTTCTACGGCGGCATCCAGTGCCCCTTGCTCTTTGCGTACGGCCTTCTCGAAGCCATGCCTGACAACCCCTAACCACAGTGTCTACACTTCTTTGCACTCTAACTGCAATTGCCCGAAAAGAAAGTCCAGCTTCCCGAAGTCCCACTATACAGCCCCTATCAAACTCACTAAGTTGACGAAATCGTACAGGTCTCCGTACTCTAGGCATCGTAACCGATCGTAAAGGATGTCAAGAACCAAAATCCGCCAACGTTGATTCTTTACTGCGGCTGAAATATTCATTTTTAAAGCATTAGTGAATTAAAAAAAAGCAGTATAAAAACCGGAATGTCCAACTGATAAGGCTGAAAATTTTTTCACTTGTTATTTACAGTAAGATAACTACATTCACCAACTTTTATTAAAATAAAACCATTTAAACTGGGTGTTCGGATTTATATGTCACTTAGTATATTATCCAAATATACTTTTAAATCTAAATAAAATAATTCATTAAAACTTCATAAATAATTTTACCTAAGCTAGTTAAGAATTTTAATAAATATAATTAAATTGTTTTCCTTGCAGCAGGTAAACTCATTTTAATAGTTCACTCATTTCAAATAAATTGGTGTACTTAATCTAAGTAAATGGCTTAATATATTTAATTAACCGATTGCGTGTTGGTTTAATCAAACTGATTTCATAGATTCAAGTAAACTGTTTTTAAAACCAAATAAACTAATTAATCTTGTTAGCTGTCACATAAATATTTTTTTTAATTAGCATAATAATTTTAATTAGATTTATTTTTTTCGGTGTATCAATGGAAGATATTTCATGGAATGCCTTTATAATCTAACTGACCTTGGGAGTCATCTGCATTATAGTAGGGAAATCGATCGGAAATTTTTTGTTATCGCGTACTGACATGATACGATAAAAACAAGTCACATCTTACGTATTTTGATGGTAAACAGCAGACGAGCCGAGTTTGCTATTTAGCATCAAAATACGTGAGATTTGACCGGTTTTTAACATTCCATATCAGTACGCGAAGTATGTATGAATATTTATAAAACACTACAGGGTGACTTCGAAGTTGAGTCAATTATTTTAACAGTGAGTAGATCTGATCAAAAGAAATGTTTTTTCCTTTACCATTTTTCTGGTAAAGTTAAAGTAACAAAGTTATAGCCCTTTGGAAGTTTGAGTACCGCCCTGTCTCAATAATAATATTATGTGCTCGTGTTTGGCGACAACGGATATAATTCGCCTTATCGGTTCATCGCATGGGAAACAAAAAAGCGAAAGAATTTGGTACGATGTTTTTACAATTATTTCATTCAGTTGTATACAGTCAGTGTCAGTCGGTAGTGGATAGTGGTGTCTGTTGCGTGGCTCAAACGAAATAAAAAATGGCACATGTTTATGCGGATCGGTTTCCCAATCGAGTGCAACCAACCCCTCGTGCCTTTGTTAATGTAGTACAACGGGTTCGTGAATCATTTGACTTAAGACCTCACATATGGACGGCATGCCGGTGCTCCCAAGACCTCACGATCAAATACAGGTCCGCACTGAAATACTTGTCGGGAGGATACTTTATAAAACAAGGTAAAATTTTTATTTTATTTTTACACACATATTTTGGTTTATCTTCCTTCTACAATCATTATCTGAAAATTAATGACTGAACTTCAAAGTCACCCTGTATACTAGGCAGAATGCAGTTCGGCTCTTTTCACGGCTTTTGATGGTTACGACAAACAGTCATACGAAATAAATAAATATATCGTCTTAAGGCCAGGCTGTCTACATTGGGCAAATGTTTTTGTTTACAATATTCTTAAAATTTATGGTTCCTACTGCAGTTTAACATTCTTTGTTTTATAAGAAAAAATAAAAATGCAAATTCGAGTTGGGCGAACATTATCTAAAAATTTGAAAAAAATTGAAGGATATTCTATTATGGTGCCGAAAGAAGAAAGAGAAAGAGAAACTAAAAAAAAATGTTTTATAAACCACCCGAATATCCACATCAAACTTCTTCGTGCAAATAATTTGTTTGCTTATCCGTTACTAATTTTTTTTACAACGAATCAGCCACGCAGGCAGAAGCCTAAATGCCAGGGCATCGTAACTTCATATGAGGCGCTTAAAGAAACTTTGTTACTCCGATTTTTGAATTGCCTCAGATTAGTAGACCTGGGAAAAGCCTCCTCATGCAGATTGTTCCACAATCTCGACACCCTAGGAACAAAGGAGCGGTCTTATCGGCCTGTTCTGGATGTATGAAGTTCGACACTGTTAGAACGGGAGGCGAAAGTCAGGGGAGTGTGTCTTGCAGGTACATCGCGCGGTAGCATCCTGGAGGAGAGCTCTGAGGAGCAAAGCCCGTTGGCGTACAGGTAGAAGAGAGCTAGATCGCGTATGGCCCGCCGGTGTGAAAGTGTGCCGAGGCTGTCCGTTATATAAAAGTTACCGGTCTGTCAGACAGCAGCATACTGTATAGTCGGGGCGGCAACACCCCAAACATGTGAGCAGTACTCGAAGCTACGTCTTTTCCAGAGCTTGTATAGTGATGAGGTCATGAGGAGAAAAGCCTTAACCAAATGTTCGAGCCAGATCAAGTTCTCGGTGATCTGGTCTCCGACAAGCCGAAATGAACGGCTCTTTGGTAAAACTCGGCCACCCGCTAGGACGCTTCTGGTTAGTACTGGGTTTTAGCAGCAAGTTGTACGAGACTGTTGCGTCCCAAAGCAGAGATAACCTTCAGGTCTCTCGTCAAAGAGGAAGTAACTGCTAGTCTTCGGTTCTCCAGCCCACCAGCAGAGCCGGCTTGTCACTGAATTCCTGCGTGTAGAATGCTGTGAATCCGCACAGCTGCGGATTGGGTTGATCGTGCCGGAAAGGAGGTCGTTGATATGTAAGAGGACAATGTCTGAGCCAAGACCGATCGCTGGGGAACACCCGCGTTGCCGTTTTGGGATAAAGAGGAGAACCCGTCAATTACGACAGATCTCTTGCGGCCAGAGAGAATGTCAACCACACATCTGCAATGCTTCTCTGAAAGGCCAAACATCACAACCACACCAGATCTCTCAACTTATATTTCTTCTTCTCAATCTATCGTCTGATGTAAAAAACACGAAATCGTTAAAACGGATTTGAGCTAGTTATGAATTAAAGCAGCGAGTTACCCTTGCCTACCCACATCTTGTATGCTCAACCTCGACTACAACACTTCCTCTCACCCTATTTCGAACGAGAAAAATTTTGTTAATCGGGCCTATGACGGCGAATCTAGGGGCAAAAAAAATAAAAAAACGCTCATACTTCGTTTTTATGACGTTTCAGAAGATTTTTTGTGTAGTATATTAAATTGAGTGTTGCGAAGGGAACCTCTACAGTGGCTAGATCGGGTAGAAGAAGAACGGATTAAGTAAATAAGTAAGTTGTAAGTGGTATATCTCAATTTTTTGCCGTACCTTTGCCTTTCAAACTTAAAATGATAGAGACATGTTTCTGATCCGCTTCCTCGTGTCTATCAAAGCGCACCATCTGGCGAACCAGTCCGGCTTGTATACAGGGTGTTTCAGTTTATTGTTGCATAACTTTAAGATTCGATAGAACTTTTAAAATTAATGCATAAAGTCTATATAAACATGGGTCGAAAAATGCGTGGCTTCCGAAATACAGGGTGTTTAAATTTACTTTCTCAAATAGTTCTTTTTAAATATTTCGAACAATATTTGATGTATAACAGTGAAAATTGGTAAACAAGGGTTTTTTGGTACGACAAAACGAACCATGGGCATAGTTTTACTGTAGCCGCTAGAGGGCCCTCTCTACTGTACCTGTAGTGTATTAAAATAACCGAAAAATTTTTTTTAGTCAATTTTTTGCTTTTTGAATAAAAAAACTGATTCTTCGCACGTTTCAACATAAAAAAGCTTTCTTGTGAATTTTCGTTATAGTTAGCCGTTTTTGAGATATTTCGATTTTTAAGGTTCGATGCATTTTTAATTATTTATGTTAAATTAACGTTAAAAAGTCAGTATCTCGATAATTTTTAGAAGTAGGCTGTGCCTGCAAATATTTTTGAAATTGAAAGCAGAATAAGGTTAACCGTCAATTAGTTGACAGTTAGTTTTGTTGTCTGTTGAAACCTGAAACGTTTTTTTGCAATTGTGAATGCACGAAATTTAGTTTCTTTTACCTGTTTCATAAAAATGGCATTTTTATTCTCCAATCAAGAGTTAGCGGATATTCATTTTGTGTATGGCTTTGTAAATGGAAACGCAGCAGAAGCAGCCAGAGAATACGCACGAAGATTTCCAAACAGACGACATCCAACTCGCTCAGTATTTGTAAGAGTGCATCGCCAAATAATTGAAAATGGTTTTGGAAATCTCCAAAGGGATCAAAACATAAATGTTCGTCAGCGCAGATTTACCCGTATGATTCTGCGTGAGTTTGATAGAGATCCGACCACAAGTGTTAGGAGAGTTTCTGGTGCCTTGGGAATTTCAGCAAGCCATGTTCACCGTGTTCTTAGAAATGACCATAGACGTCCTTACCATTTGCAACCTGTGCAAGGACTACAGCCAGGGGACGGAGAACGAAGAATCACATTTTGTCAGTGGATTCTTGATAGAACTGATAATAATAGGGAGTTTTTAAGTAACGTTTTATGGACCGATGAGTCATGCTTCACTAGACGTGGAGTGGTAAATTTTCATAATCAACATATTTGGTCGCATGAAAATCCGCATGCAGTTCGGGAAAGAAATTTTCAGCATGAATTTAGTGTGATCGTGTGGATTGGTATCTACCGCAATCGACTATTTGGACCCTACCTTTTGCCTGCAAGGTTAAATGCTGCGACCTTCTTGGAATTTTTAAAGGCTGAACATGCAAATATGTGGGATGATGTTATGTTAGATTTAAGAAGATTGGCTTGGTTCCAGCTTGATGGTTGTCCAGCTCATTATTCGAGAATAGTTAGAAACTGGCTGGACGAAAATTATCCAGAAAGATGGATCGGCCGTGGAGGACCAGTCGCCTGGCCTCCACGATCCTCTGACCTAAATCCATTAGATTTCTTTGTGTGGGGATTTCTAAAAGAAAAAGTGTACCACAAGAGATATGCTAATAGACAGAATCAGGAATGCATGTGATGAAATAATCATTCGTAGATGTGAATTGTGTATTGAACAATTGGGTTTACATTTCGAGCAACTACTTTAGATTTTGTATGTTTGTCCTAACTATCCAATAGCATTTTAGTTGTAAATAATTAATTTAATTTGTCAAAAATAATATTGGAAAATTAAACAAATTAATATTCTGTTTTTTTGTGTTTATTTGGAGTTAGGAATAATTGCTGTGTTTAGAAAAACAATCTAAACGATCATCTTAATTACTTGTAATGCCCAAATCTAAAATGTAAAAAAAAATATTATTTTCAGATAAATCATTAAAAATGCATCGAACCTTAAAAATCGAAATATCTCAAAAACGGCTAACTATAACGAAAACTCACAGGATAGCTTTTTTATGTTGAAAAGTGCGAAGAATCAGTTTTTTTATTCAAAAAGCAAAAAATTGCACTAAGAAAAAATTTTCGGTCATTTTAATACACTACAGGTACAGTAGAGAGCGCCCTCTAGCGGCTACAGTAAAACTATGCCCATGGTTCGTTTTGTCGTACCAAAAAACCCTTGTATACCAATTTTCACTGTTATACATCAAATATTGTTCGAAATATTTTAAAAAAACTATTTTAGAAAGTAAATTTAAACACCCTGTATTTCGGAAGCCACGCATTTATCGACCCGTGTTTATATAGACTTTATGCATTAATTTTAAAAGTTCTATCGAATCTTAAAGTTATGCAACAATAAACTGAAACACCCTTATGCATCCGTACTGAAGCGCAAAAAACATACGGGCCTTGCACGAAACGAAACATAACTCGCTGCTGCGATGCCGCACAGATGTGGAGAGGGACAACGTTGCCACATGGTCGGTAACTACCAGTAGGGCAGGAAATGGACTAATTGCCTACAGACGTCTTTAACACTCGACCTCGACTACAACATTTCCCAATCCCAAAATGCAATCGGCTCTCACTCCATTCCGAACGCGAAAATATCGATCGGTTAAGAGTAGAACGAAGTGTTTGGACGCGGGCCAAAACAAGACACGCCGTGCCGCGGTGCTTTGCAAGTTTTCCCATTTCCAGAGCACCACGCTGCGTAGGTATTACGAAGATTGTCACGACGTGGGAGTTTCTGAGCTATTTATAACACTTTCATACCGAAATATACTTTTCGTAAAACAGCTGGAGCTTTTTTACGGATATTCTGGTAATAGCAAGTAATAGTTCATACAGCAAGGAATGAGTAAAATAAGTAGGCTAAGAGCACAAGGTTATACCAAAGAGTATTTATATCTAGAGAAGACACTTCGCGGAATTTCTTTATAATCAGCCGGTCGGCACCATTGACCTTCTGCATTATACGAGGGTTGTTTCAAAAATAAGACTCCCAATTTTTTATTTGAAAAAATCAATGCACCATTGAAAAGGTTGATGTTCAAGCTATTTTTCTCCACAGTCGCCACTCTTTTCTACGCATTTTTTTAGACGTGAAATCCGCTGTCGTACTCCGCCTCAAGGAAGAACGAAAATCATCGCGTACTGATATGATACGATAAAAATTAGTCAAATCTTACGTATTTTGATTCAAAACAGCAAACTTCTCACGCGTTACGCCCATAGATCACTCTGCATGTACTGAAGCGGCGTTGCCAAACTGATAAAATGTTTAAAAAACGCTACATTTATACCGAGCTAAAAGCAGTTCAGTTCTTTTCACGGTGTTTGATAATTTGATGAGAAATGAAAAAAAAATAATCACCTATGGCCCAATTTCCTTTTGTATCCCAAGACTGGTCCCCTTGCAGTGCTGCCAAATAGGCCATCTTCTACTTCTGATTCTTCCCTTCTATAAGATTTGTGAGATCCCTACAGATACATTAATAGGTAACATAATCTCGTGGAACTCAATATGTATATACTCTGATCTATACATAGTTACAAACAAAACATCTAATGATCTAATACTACAGAGTATATTAGGTCTGAATATTAAGTATTAAAAAAAGTTGTGACGTATAATTAATAAGTATTCTCTCATTGAATACAGCTTTAAATGCTCACGATAAAACTAATAAAGTAAAATAGCCGTTAATGGTAATTTCTTGTACATCGTATTTTTTTTTTTTTTTTTAGTTCCTATGGCGACTTTAGAATTATGTCTAAAGGAGCGGGGGCATCTTAAATATTTTATTGAAATTTGGGGTACATGTACTATGTATCCAGAGGCATTTGTTATGCACCATATTTTTTTAAAGAGATCAAAAAACTGGCAGACTTGAGTATCTGGGGAGAGGGCGCCTCCCACCTTCCTCTAAATCCGCCTCTGTTCACTCATGAAATTTTAATATCATATTTTTACCAAAATATTTCTGTCTTCAGCACAACACGTGTAACATATGAAATATCGATTTAAAATTATGAAATATAGATTTTAATCCCCGATGTAAAAACAGCCAAGCGGACGAACCAATTGACTGCGTTTTTTTTAATCGAAAACCTTGTATGTCGAGATAGTTAACTATGTTCAATGAAAATTGGTTGATCTGTTTGAAAGTTACGGAGGGCTGATCGTGGGGGTGACCAATCCAAAACAAGCGATTAGCTCCCTCAATCCGGCCTTGTGAAATCCGTTCCTCTCTGACACGTCCTGTCCATAGTCTACCTCCCCAAGAAATTTCATGTTCATAGGTCGAATATTTTTCGAGATTTCGTGTATCACTTCTCTTTTATGTGTCTGCCCTTACCAACCTTATTCC
Organism: Acanthoscelides obtectus; assembly: GCA_963669975.1. Classification (NCBI taxonomy): domain Eukaryota; kingdom Metazoa; phylum Arthropoda; class Insecta; order Coleoptera; family Chrysomelidae; genus Acanthoscelides; species Acanthoscelides obtectus. The sequence continues at coordinate 13,565,972 of CAVLJG010000003.1, forward strand.
GGCCCTGTTTTAAAATCTATTCTTAGCTGACATATATTGTACACAAATCGCCTCTCTGCGAAATTTAATGTTCATAGGCTAAATAGTTTTCAAAATTTAATTACTAATGAGCGAGCATCTTTTTGCATATATATATAATACAGGGTGTCCGCAAAGTTGGGGTTTTCCTTTTCAGAAACAACTACCCTTGAAATAACAAAGGTAATGTTTAGTGAAACGAGGGCGACCAAGTAAAAAAAAGATAAAGGAAAAAGTACTCACTCTCCAGTTGACGAGAAGGGCTAAGTACGTCTCTGCCCCATATCATACCGCTCCAACAGAAAATGAAATCAGCTGATGCGCTACCGAGCAGACGCAGAAACCACATTGATTGTCTTACACTTAATGGCACATCTTCTAACAAGGAAGGCAAAATGTTGCGTAAAAAGTCTAGGTATTGCATCCCGTCCAATCGATTTGGGAGAATAAATGGTCCAATGAGCATACCGTTCACCATGTCAGCCCAAACATTCACCGAAAATGTTTGTTGAAAATGTGCCCGACGGACAGCGTGCGGATTTTCTACTGACCAAACATGAGTGTTGCGAAAGTTATTCACCCCATTACGCGTGAACGTAGATTCGTCTGTCACCAATATGCACTTCAAAAAGTCCGGATTATTGTCATGTTGATGCAACAACCACTCACAAAACCGCACTCTTGCTGGAAAATCGTCAGGTTGAAGTGCTTGTACACGTTGGACGTGAAACGGATACAGCCCCTCTTCACGCAGCATTTGCCACACCTTAATTTTTTGGATACTTGCACTTCTCTAGCCACGTCTCTAGTGCTTGTTGAGGGATTCTCGTCTACGCGATTACCTCTACAAGCGTGACCGTAACCGTCGGTTGAAGGTTGCATACTGACCTGACACACTGACCCCGACCCAGTTCTGTCGTCGGGTTGAGCCAGTGACCTTGTACCAGTCGGTGATGTCGCGGCTACAAGACGGTATTCAGATATTTTTGATGTTGCAGAGCCCTTTATCTCGGTTCCCTTAAGACATTGGTGTATATGGTACTAAGAAAAATTGCTTCTGTTTTCAAGATTTACATGTCGTGTAAAGGAAAACCCCAACTTTACGGCCCCCCCTGTATATACTCGTGTATATATATATTAATAAAATCAATTATTAATTGGGAAATTGGCAAAATTTTCTTAGGCTTTAGTAAACTCTTTTAACGGTAATCTCGAGCTTTCGGCGTCACTAGGGTGCCATCTTCAGGAGCTGAAAACACAAATATGAAACTAGCAACCAATACGGGAAGGGTTTAAATTATCAGACAACTTACTTCGCTAAAAAAATGAAAACCGCTTTTCTGCACAATTATAATATCGTTAATATGATAATATCACCTTGCGGAGAAATTCAAGCGTGTATCACCATCTTACACTCGTACACTCATATGAATTACACTTTTTCCAGAACAAATTTAATCCAGCAATTTGAGAAATAGGGTGAGTTTTTACCGAGCGTGCCTTGTATACACTATACCTGAAGTTTGGCAATGACGTTTACATTTCCACATTCCTTCGCGACACTCACCTGTCATCTTTCGACGCATCACTCTTCCGGTTCGCTCATTTTCTCCACGTGAAACAGATGTAGGAGGTTAGAAGGTTTTTTCCCCCAAAATTGCCTTTCGATAATTTTTAATGTGTTCGGATGTATTGATATATAGTTCTAACACCTAACGATGGTTTCCGTCGTTATCAATAAACCCAATGTGTCCGTCCTTTTGGTTTTATATTTGTAACAAGTGCTCTTATCCACGCTTTCGTTTTGAAACACCATTTGGCTGCAACCTCAGCGACGAGTAAGTTCTCTGATAATTTAAACCCTTCCCGTATTGGTTGCTACCTTCATATATATGTTTTCAGCTCCGGAAGATGGCTCCATAGAGACCTCGAAAGCTCGAGATTACCGTTAAATTAAGCCTAAAAAAAATTGCCAATTTCCCAATTAACAATCGATTGTATTTATATATATATACATATCATACCGCTCCAACAGAAAATGAAATCAGCTGATGCGCTACCGAGCAGACGCAGAAACCATATTGATTGTCTTACACTTAATGGCACATCTTCTAACAAGGAAGGCAAAATGTTGCGTAAAAAGTCTAGGTATTGCATCCCGTTCAATCGATTTGGGAGAATAAATGGTCCAATGAGCATACCGTTCACCATGCCAGCCCAAACATTCACCGAAAATGTTTGTTGAAAATGTGCCCGACGTACAGCGTGCGGATTTTCTACTGACCAAACATGAGTGTTGCGAAAGTTATTCACCCCATTACGCGTGAACGTAGATTCGTCTGTCACCAATATGCACTTCAAAAAGTCCGGATTATTTTCATGTTGATGCAACAAACACTCACAAAACCGCACTCTCGCTGGAAAATCGTCAGGTTGGCTGAAGGGCTTGTACACGTTGGACGTGAAACGGATACAGTCCCTCTTCACGCAGCGTTTGCCACACCTTGATTTTTTGGATACTTGCACTTCTCTATCCACGTGTCTAGTGCTTGTTGAGGGATTCTCGTCTACGCGATTACCTCTACACGCGTGACCGTAACCGTCGGTTGAAGGTTGCATACTGACCTGACACACTGACCCCGACCCAGTTCTGTCGTCGGGTTGAGTCAGTGACCTTGTACCAGTCGGTGATGTCGCGGCTACAGGACGGTATTCAGATATTTTTGATGTTGCAGAGCCCTTTATCTCGGTTCCCTTAAGACATTGGTGTATATGGTACTAAGAAAAATTGCTTATGTGTTCAAGATCTACACGTCGTGTAAAGGAAAACCCCAACTTTGCAGACACCCTGTATATATATAGAGAGAGAGAGCATATATATGCTCTTAACCCCCGTGATCCAGCCCTGTGTAAAAATTTGTTCTCAGCTGACATGTCCTGACTACCTCTCTGCCAAATTTTATCTTCAGGTGCCAAATAGTGTTCGAGTTTCTATAAACTTGAAAAGTGATAAGGTTACCCATAAAAGTATTCAACCTCCTACCCCATCTTGAGGATATAACTTCTTCTGAAACTCTTTGTTAATACAATGATTTTGTTAGATGACACCTCTATCCACTTAAAAATCTATAAAATAATTGAAGACAAAACATACTCCTACTTGTAGTGTGGATTAATTTGAAATATTCTACATTTTCTACAAAAACTTGAATGTGAATGCCACTTTACTCTCTTAGGGGTGGAATTTTCAAAATTTCTTTATAAGTGCTTATTTAGATTGTACCAAAAAGCCGAGCATATGTCACCCATATCTGTATACCTTATCTGTATAGACGTAAAAATTTGTATACTTAATAATTTATAGCTGGGAAACGTTATCAATTGTACTTGAAGTAAAACAAAACAAGAAACAAATCTAAATCAAGATAACCACGCTAAGAAAACGAATGTCGAAATATGTTTATACCCTTACCCATTACGGTCGGACCAGCGACTGAACGGTTTCGCGACAGACAGCTCATTTCAAATTCCATTACGTTGTTTGGGCTGTCATGAAATACTCGTAGATATTTCAAAGTTAGTTCCCAAGATAAAAGGCAGCCTACGTGCTATTCCAGAATATAATCTTATCTCTGTACCAAATTTCATCCGAATCTATTCAAACATGTTGGCGAGATTGATTAACAAACATCCACGCTTTCTAATATATAATATTAGTAAAGACTAATTCGCCCGTTTGATAAAAATTGGTCAAATCGTATATACGTTAAACTTATTTTTCTGTATGTTTGGAATAACCTGTAGCAATATTTAGCTTCCCTAATACGAATTACCGCCGTATCATAATCATACATTACGCAATCAATAAAATAACGCGACGTTAACCTTTGCCATAAGTTTGTAATCGCAAAGCTTTTTATTATCGTATAGATCAGAGTACTGATAAAGTTATTTTTGAAAAGTATGATAATTACCATTGTATTTTTCATCTCGTACAAATCCTGCGATACTTCTGGCATTTTGAATGAGAAACATACACTTTCTAATAACACTACACAACAACGTTCAACTAAGGACTGTCGTGGATATCACAATGTTCGTAATCAGTTTACTGACCAAATAATTTAGCAACACGCCATCAGGGGGGTCATAAGATAAGAAACATATATAAAATATACACAAGCGCGATGCGATATTATTTTATTGATAATGTTGAAACTATTAATTTTACGAACGACGGTCCAAATAATGCAGTTTAGAAAATAACAGAAAAAATTTGCTTTGGTGATATTGTAGCCCACAACTACAGTATTTCGTCAACGAAGACCGCAGAGTCAACTCATGTAGGGAGGGGGGGGGGGTTGTCAGTTAGTAAAAGTTAGAATATACAATATATTAAGAGTTAAAAAACATAGAATAAACCAAAAAGCAATTATTTAAATATAAAAAATCAATATAGAAATATGCGCATAAAAACAGAACAAAACTGAAATCAATGCGAAAATAATAATTCCAATTTTCTTGGTTGGTGAACAGAACTATCAACAAACTATGAACAATATTTCCTCTGAGTCTTATCTAAGCCTTGTACAGAGAAAAAAAATAGTTGATCAGCTATTTTGTTTACAGCAAATGAATGATCTTCAAAATTACAAATCCTATAAAATAAATACAAATATGCTAAGATTAAGCCTATGTTAGACAGTGTTCGATTTTGAAAATGTTTAAGGTGAAATTAAAAAAATCACTTCATGAAAATGCAAAATGCATAGAGGTGTACTTTTAACAGACAAGAATGTAAAATTAGAGAAAATTGATTGAAAAATGTGTAAAAGAATAATTATACAAAATTGACATTGTAGCATTAATGCTAAGTAAATCTTCAACAAATGACAATTTTTGTTTAGGTTTTCTGGATCATTCAAAACAAGAAAGGTTCTGTATAAATATAAATTGAGCAGGCGCTTACAAAACAATAACAAAACAAAGGTTTACAATAACAATAACATGATTTGAGGTTTCGTTAGGAATTTTGGCATCACTAAAATTTTGGATTTTCGTATTGTTTTTCGTGGTCGAAAAATGCATACAAATATTAAATCGCTTATTTTTCCAAAACTATCAACTTTAGAGAAAAGTTCACAAATTTTTTTTTTGTTCAGAATTCCTCAAAAAAACTAAAAAACATTAAAAACTTTTTGATGTAATTTTGGGTCTAGTATTAATGGAGGCCTTCATGAATAACATTATACGGAAAAAATATTTTTTGTGCAGATGCGAAGATACTGCTGGTAAGGTGTGAATGATCAATTTATAGCGCAGGCAGAAGCCTAAATGTCAGGGCTGCTATGAGGAGATTAAAGAAACTTTGTTATTCACATTTTTGAGCTGGCCAAGTTTAGTAGATTGTTCCACAATCTCGACACACTAGGGACAAAGGAGCGGTCGTATCGGCCAGTTATGGGAGGCTGAAGTTAGGCAGGTCTGCCTAGCAGGCACATCGCGCGGCAGCATCATGGAGGAGAGCTCTGAGAAGCAAAGCCCATTGCCGAAGCAGTAGATGAGAGCTAGATAGCCGATGGCCAGCCGTAGGAAAGTGTCCCGAGACTGTCCTTAAATAACTGTCATCAATCTGTCGGACAGTCTTCCTCTGAACATCATCGAGCATGGATAATGTAGTCGGGGCTGCAGCACTCCGAATACGTGAGCAATATTCGAGTCTGGATCTGAGCTAAACGTATTTATTTATGTTTTCACCAGCATCTAATTTCTTTACTCTCTAAAGGCCTTAGAGGGAATACTGTTCAAATACAGGGTGTTTCAGTTTATTGTTGCATAACTTTAAGATTCGATAGAACTTTTAAAATTAATGCATAAAGTCTATATAAACATGGGTCGAAAAATGCGTGGCTTCCGAAATACAGGGTGTTTAAATTTACTTTCTAAAATAGTTTTGTTTAAATATTACGAACAATATTTGATGTATAACAGTGAAAATTGGTATACAAGGGTTTTTTGGTACGACAAAACGAACCATGCGTATAGTTTTACTGTAGCCGCTAGAGGGCACTCTCTACTGTACCTGTAGTGTATTAAAATGACCGAAAAATTTTTCTTAGTGCCATTTTTTGCTTTTTGAATAAAAAACTGATTCTTCGCACTTTTCAACATAAAAAAGCTCTCTTGTAAATTTTCGTTATAGTTAGCAGTTTTTGAGATATTTCGACTTTTAAGGTTCGATGCATTTTTAATTATTTATGATAAAATAACTTTAAAAAGTCAGTATCTCGATAATTTTTAGAAGTAGGCTGTGCCTGCAAATATTTTTGAAATTGAAAGCAGAATAAGGTTAAACGTCAATTAGTTGACAGTTAGTTTTGTTGTCTGTTGAAACCTGAAACGTTTTTTTGCAATTGTGAATGCACGAAATTTAGTTTCTTTTACCTGTTTTTTTTTGTAAGTTTTATAAAAATGCCATTTTTATTCTCCAATCAAGAGTTAGCGGATATTCATTTTGTGTATGGCTTTGTAAATTGCCACGCAGCAGAAGCAGCCAGAGAATACGCACGAAGATTTCCAAACAGACGACATCGCTCAGTATTTGTAAGAGTGCATCGCCAAATAATTGAAAATGGTTGTGGAAATCTCCAAAGGGATCAAAACATAAATGTTCGTCAGCGCAGATTTACCCGTATGATTCTGCGTGAGTTTGATAGAGATCCGACCACAAGTGTTAGGAGAGTATCTGATGCCTTGGGAATTTCAGCAAGCCATGTTCACCGTGTTCTTAGAAATGACCATAGACGTTCTTACCATTTGCAACCTGTGCAGTGGTAAATTTTCATAACCAACATATTTGGTCGCATGAAAATCCGCATGCAGTTCGGGAAAGAAATTTTCAGCATGAATTTAGTGTGAACGTGTAGATTGGTATCTACCGTAATCGACTATTTGGACCCTACCTTTTGCCTTCAAGGTTAAATGCTGCGACCTTCTTGGAATTTTTAAAGGCTGAACATGGAAATATGTGGGATGATGTTATATTAGATTTAAGAAGATTGGCCTGGTTCCAGCTTGATGGTTGTCCAACTCATTATTCGAGAATAGTTAGAAACTGGCTGGACGAAAATTATCCAGAAAGATGGATCGGCCGTGGAGGACCAGTCGCCTGGCCTCCACGATCCCCTAACCTAAATCCATTAGATTTCTTTGTGTGGGGATTCCTAAAAGAAAAAGTGTACCAGACTCCCGTAAACACAAGAGACACGCTAATAGACAGAATCAGGAATGCATGTGATGAAATAAGGCCTTATTTGAATATTGCTATACCACGTTCGATCATTCGTAGATGTGAATTGTGTATTGAACAATTGTGTTTACATTTCGAGCAACTACTTTAGATTTTGTATCTTTGTCCTAACTATCCAATAGCATTTTAGTTGTAAATAATTAATTTAATTTGTTAAAAATAATATTGGAAAATTAAACAAATTAATATTGTTTTTTGTGTTTATTTGGAGTTAGGAATTATTGCTGTGTTTAAAAACACAATCTAAACGATCATCTTAATTACTTGTAATGCCCAAATCGAAAATGTAAAAAAAATATTATTTTCCCATAAGTAATTAAAAATGCATCGAACCTTAAAAATCGAAATATCTCAAAAACGGGTAACTATAACGAAAACTCACAGGAGAGCTTTTTTTGCAGAAAAGTGCGAAGAATCAGTTTTTTTATTCAAAAATCAAAAAATTGCACTAAGAAAAAATGTTCAGTCATTTTAATACACTACAGGTACAGTAGAGAGCACCCTCTAGCGGCTACAGGAAAACTATGTCCATGGTTCGTTTTGTCGTACCAAAAAACCCTTGTATACCAATTTTCACTGTTATACATCAAATTTAGTTCGTAATATTTAAAAAAAATATTTTAGAAAGTAAATTTGAACACCCTGTATTTCGAAAGCCACGCATTTTTCGACCCATGTTTATATAGACTTTATGCATTAATTTTAAAAGTTCTATCGAATCTTAAAGTTATGCAACAATAAACTGAAACACCCTGTATACTGTTCTAATCACGTGGAAGTCTAACACCGAAAATCCCAAGAATCCTACATGTCACTTGTATTCCGATATTTTATGAAAGAGTCATGGAAGAAGTTTCGAGTCGATTTGATTTCACATGTCACCTCACATAATACATCATAAAAATTGCAACCAAGCTGTGTTCTTTATCCGAAAAGTTTTGCAGTTGTTAAAACTACCGAATTTGGAGTACATGACCAGTACTCTGATACAGATATCAAAATCTATCATGTAGTTTGCAATAGTAGCAGAAGCGGATTAAAATGCTATAGGCTGCGCGCCCCAACGCGTTATTAAGATATCTCTCCTGCTCTTCAATTTTCAATCATCATGCAATCATTTTCCTTGTATCAATCTCCTTTCCCATCGTGCTTTCTTAATCCGGCCCTGGTTTGCAGATAGGTTAGAGAACAACAAAAACAATATTTCACAATAGCTATACATGCACATGAGAAGTTGCATCATACATTTCAGCTAATGCACATCTTAAAATGGACTTGTCCTTACGTATAAAAATGTATCACGAAACTTTCTTTATGATTGCATATTATACAGGGTGTTCCAGAAGTCGACGTCAAGCCGAAACCGGGTGATAGGCAAAGTCATAACAGCTATCAGAAAAATATTTAAACAAATTTTATGTATGTGTTTTGAAAATTATAGGTCTTTGAAAAAAATATAGAAATTTCACACCCTACGGCAGTCTGTCAACTCCTGTTACTACAAATATTAACTTTTTTTGGATTTTATTTTTACAATGTAGTGATGAATAATGCATCTTCAAACTGGTGTCTCAACCTTACTGCCAACTTTTCTCGTTCAGGAAAAATTGCCACTTATTTCCCAACCAAGTATTCCAAAGTAAAACTTTGCTCAACTTTAACTGGCTGTACTGGAAAAAAATGTACTACGAGAGTTTGGCAAGTAACCTTAAAAGTTGGCGCATTTAATAAGGATTCCAAAATGGTATAACACTTAGAAGATTACTCGTTAACTTATGCACAATTTTTATTTGAAGAAAAACTGATGAAAATTTTTCAAAATCTCCTAATTAAACAGCGATTATGAAAACGCACAAGGACCCTTAAGGATAACTGTTTGCACAACAGTGGGCGTCAAAATGCTGCTGATGATGATTTACCTTTACAGCAAATGCTCAAACTGTTTTCCTTCAGCCGCAATTCACGCTCGACATCTTCTTAAAAAAGATCGGGTTATTAAACGAGCGAATCCACGGTTATTAACAAACTCAGCTGCTTCCAATAGTCTTGCTTAGCTCAGCTACATTTTGAATCGGCTTGAAATACACTTTTTCTTTTACAGTTCCCCAGTAAAAAAAATCTAACGGATTCAAATCTGGTGACCGGGCTGGCCACGGTATTGTACCAGACCGCCCTATCCATCTGCCTGGAAAGTTTTGATCGAGATACTCTCTCACTGAGAGTGCATAGTGCGCTGGGCAGCCATCATGCTGAAACCACATGTCCCTGTAAATACTCACTGGCACGTCCTCCAATAAATTTTCTAAATGATTTTGCAAAAAACCTAAATAAACCTCAGCAGTCAAAGTCTCTGGGAACTCAAACGGACCGGTTATTTTACCATTTAAAATTCCTGTCCAATGGTTTATCTTGAAGCGATATTGAGATTTATCTTCTCTCATCAAATGTGGGTTTGCTACGTGCCACTCGTGTAAGTTATGAAGGTCCATGTACCCATCTTTCTTAAATGTGGTCTCATCTGACCATAAAATTTTTTCAAAGAACCGTGGATCTTCCCTGTGTCTTTCTAACATTGTGCGACAAAAAGCAACTCGGGGATCATAAGATGTCGAGCGTGTATTGCGGCTGAAGGAAAACAGTTAGAGCATTTGCTGTAAAGGTAAATCATCATCAGCAGCATTTTGACGCCCACTGTTGTGCAAACAGTTATCCTTAAGGGTCCATGTGCGTTTTCATAATCACTGTTTAATTAGGCAATTTTGAAAAATTTTCATCAGTTTTTTTTTCAAATAAAAATTGTGCATAAGTTAACGAGTAATCTTTGTGAGTAAAATTGTGTGGGGTGGGATGTACGGTTCAAATCTTGGGCAGCTAAAAGTGGTGCAGAACCATATTGTAAGGATCATTCTAAAAAAACCTAGACTATATCCCACTATGCAACTTTATTCACAAGAAATAAACAATATTAAAATCTTATATATCCTTGCAGTATGTAGTTTTGTACATGCAAGTAAGAAATTAAATACAAATTATGTGTCCCACAATTATATGACCCGAGCAAACACCACTCATAACCTGAACGTCCCGCAGTCCAGGCGAGATTTAAATTTGCGTTTTGTGACATATCTTGCACCTAAATTTTACAATTTGATTCCTGCTAATATCAGGAATATTGGAAATAATAAAAAATTTAATATTTCGTTTAATATGTTCTGTTGGGAAAATCGTGAACAATTTATGCGTCTATTTTAAGTTGCTTTGAGGTAGATTCATCTGCCTATTTGTTCCATCTCTTTCTTTTTGATATTATTGTGACACTTTTTTTCTGTGATCTTAAGTTAAATCTATTACTTACAAAAATATGAAATTTTCTTTCATTTTGTGTATATCGTGTATCATGTTTTGTTTGTATAGTTGAGTGATTTTATACAAAAAATATATATTGCACGATATTTATCAATTAATTACTGTTTTGGTCTGTTTTTGCGCATACAAGTTTTTAAACTTAGGCGCTCATATATTATAGAGAAACCTTGTTTTTGTTTCGTTAATTTACAGATATATATTATTTTTATATTGGTAAATTTTGGTTCTGCTGAATAAATGTGGTAGAGTTCAGGGCGTACTGTTCTCTCCAACAACTCAACTCAAGTGTTATACCATTTTGGAATCGTTATTACATGCGCCAACTTTTAAGGTTACTTGCCAAACTCTCGTAGTACATTTTTTCCAGTACAGCCAGTTAAAGTTGAGCAAAGTTTTACTTTGGAATACTTGGTTGGGAAATAAGTGGCAATTTTTCCTGAACGAGAAAAGTTGGCAGTAAGGTTGAGACACCAGTTTGAAGATGCATTATTCATCATTACATTGTATAAATAAAATCCAAAAAAAGTTAATATTTGTAGTAACAGGAGTTGACAGACTGCCGTAGGGTGTGAAATTTCTATATCTTTTTCAAAGACCTATAATTTTCAAAACACATACATAAAATTTGTTTAAATATTTTTCTGATAGCTGTTATGACTTTGCCTATCACCCGGTTTCGGCTTGACGTCGACTTCTGGGACACCCTGTATACAGGGCCCAAGCTATTGAGCATCGTTCCTATGAGTCTTGGCGTTTTGGGAATCCTACACACGCACGCCATCTGCCAACCGAATTTTCTTCAGCCTCCAAAACACGGCTCTAGAGGCTCCCGAAAACAAAAGAACCTCACAGTCTTCTTATGGAAAATGGCTTTCGGTTGAATTAGTTGAAATTTTGCATATAGGTAGTTTTCAACATGGCGATCAAAATTCCCAATGGAAAAAAACACACCAGAAACCCCTCCTCGACCACCTATATGGATGCCAGAAATCCTCCATGTAGGGGTTATTCATAGTTAAGGTAGGACAACACAAGTTTTATTAAGTAATATTACTAGAGAAGAAGTAAAACATACTGTTGTTAGAATTTATTCCAGACTGACTAATGGTAATCAGGAATATGACCTTGACATAGACCTTGGAGGTTATTGTCAAGGTCAGGTAAGTTTTTAAAAGTGGTGCATCTCACTTTTCACCAGAAAAACAAAGCATAAAATCTACTTTCCTGTAGTCTTTGAGTATTTTGAAAACTCAACATTTGAAAGTAATGGTTAGGTAACCTCTTACCGAGGCGTAATGATAGAAGTAGCATATTATTACAACTTGTGATGTTGTCAGAGAACAAGTAAAACGTAACCTTGAAGGTTATGGTCCAGGTACCTATATATTATATTATATAAATATCAAGACACATTTTCCGAGTGTTCTAGGACCGTATCGTCAGTAGTATCACCCCTTTATGGCCTGCTTGATTTTCATAGTTTTCTGTTTCATGTCAGCGCTCTATTTTGAGGTTATGTTACAAATAACAATTTGATTCAAATTATTCATGATTTTGATTTATATAATCTGTTATACCAACCTGAATTCTCCCACAATAAAAAAAAAACATAGCCTCACAATAGGAGAGCGTTGACGGTGACACGTAACTGTAGAAATCTAGAAATACCACAACCTTTCTGAAGGAGAGAAAATACTATGAAAATCAAGGAGGACATAAAGGAGTCCTACAATTATACTAGACTGACGTTACGCTTCTTAGTAAAACGGACAGTTACCACTGACATAATACGTCTAGGGCATAAAGGAGGCGTTTATGGCTTGCGGCGAGAAATTTGAGACCAAGGCTACAGAATAAGTCAAATATTGAGAATAGCCTTTAAGTATATGTATATAAAAATAAATTGACTGTAAATACTATCTCACTGATGAGTGGGCGTAGTTGCAGCCGTTGCCTTTTACAGCAAATAAATACAAATATACAGTTCTCGTTGCCGATGAATATAGGACACATACTAGCGCTCGGTAATAGATAAAATACAATACAGGATCACTGGTTTTATATATACTAACATATTATGTTTCAATAAATATCCAAGAGTACTACAAAATAAATTGTGAATGTGATATCGTTCTAAAAAATCCCTTTGCTTTTTCCTCTTTTTGACGAAATACACAACTTGGCAACACCGCATCAATAGAGAAGTCAGTAAGATGTGCTTTCAGCGTACAGTTAAGAGCTAAATTAATTGCATAATAATCTCACGTAAATAGTATTGATAGTATTTCAGCGCATTCATGAAATATTGCTCGAACATACAACCACCTCTGCATGGTTGCCACTTTTCTAATTTTCCTTAGCATGGGGACAACGTCGCCCATTCTTTTGTCTCCGGTTGTACAAGAGACTATCAGATGTGGATGCATCTGCCAATCGCCAATAGATTTGTTCATAAATATAATAAATATTAGAGCTAATATCGAAAAAAATTAACATCCGTGTATATGTTATTTTCTGTTGTAACGACAACCCGAAAACCTAGGTATTTCAATAAATAAGATAGGTGATAGGTATCTAGGTACGTCTCCTAGAAAAAACATGAAATAATAACAAAAGACAAAACGCTGTAGAAAATCGGAGAATGCTTATAGTCGTGCACACATTTATTCGCGCTTATAAATCAATAACAGAAAATTCAGTGCCTGCTCCTATATTGGATAAAACTAACAAATTAATGAAAAATCGACTTACCTCTGCCTAGCATCCCTGTACCACTTCTTGCCGTGTGCATCGAACTTTTGTGCTTCCGTAAAATCCATATTTCTGAACATAAGGCTAACACTAAAAACAAATGAATTCACTGATACACAGAGGTTATATTTTCGCTTTTATGTGCAATAAAACTGGCAGTGTAAACGGCAAATGCTTCAAATGAAGAGTTCAAAATCATCTAATTCAAAACTATGCGGTTATTTTTGTTCTATCAAAAAATAAATCAAGTAGGTATGTTTCTTATAAATCGACACAAGTCAGCTTGCTCTCGTCGGCAAATGACTCGGCGCTAGAGTGTATTTTTATCTATAAAATAAAACCAGAGTACGACGATATCTGTTTACTTTGCAAGTGTTAACAATGGAATTTGTTGAGTATTTTTTAAGTAAATATCGCATAGAAGCAGTGTCGCTCATTGTCAGTTCATACAGCGTGTTCCTTTAACAAATAAGTTAAACAAATGCATAATAAAACAATGTTTTGCTAGACAACCACACTTACGACCTAAACCTATCAAAGATTAGGCAACCACACATACGGCAAGACAAATGTTTTAGAATCATTTTGGCACTTTATTTCGATACATTTAAACACACATTCATAACTAAACGCATACTAAACGGGCAGATATCACTTCCCAGTATTTAAACAATGAGATAATTTGAAATTATATAAATTATGACATTGTATCATCACTTTTCGGCCATGACAACTGTGAATTATCGTGACGTCACGAGACTGTTACATAATTCTGCCGTGCCGAATAGTCGAGGCTAATCTTAATGAGATGAGTTTCGTTAAAATACTATTTGAAACATGTCTGTTAAACCGATATGATAAATATTTGAATCATTGTTTATAAAAATCAAAAATTTATCTAAAATTAACCACAACATATGTAGAAGTGTACACTAGATCATATTGGAACCTACCTCACAGAGGCGGCACAACTGGGACTGGGGTTACTAGGTTTCAGGGTTTATAAGAATATAAGCAATATTTTCAATCAATGCTTGAATTGAATTATACTAGAAGATACGCTTTCATTTTGTTCTGTTTATGCAGTAAATTAAGAAAATTAGAAATCAAGATCAAAATAATCATTGCTCTAGCATACGTGTATGTCTCTCGCTCGCTAAACAAAATTTATACTCCAATACTGAGAGATCCGCAATTTTTTCAATTTTGCGCGGTAGCGATACAATCCTCCGTTATCCTCCAGCGAAATAAGAAAGCTGCGCTAGTATCGGAGAATATAGGCGGGCTCATTTCCTAAGGTTATATTTTCCGTATTCAGCCCTGTTGCTAGAATTTGTAAACCTGGATAAGCTTAATTATTAAAATAAATTATAAAAATATACTGGCTCAAATATAATAGGGATATTTAATCACATATAAAAATATATTATATTCTGCTGGTTTTGTGGTCACTTGTCCTGCTGTAATTTTATGATTCTAAAGTCTATTCATTTCATCTCCGGCTTGGACACAAATATTACCGATACTTTTCTATGAAAAAAATTAACAAGGATTTCTAATTTCTTGGGCTTACGGAAGTACGGCAATAGTGTCAAATGACCATGGTTCACTTTGCTGCTCATAAAAGCTACTTTCTTCGACGCTCGTTATTTGCTGTCGCTGTCAAAAATAACGTAACGGAAGGCTTGACGATTCGTTATCTGGTGACTGGTAATCCTTTTATAAGTTCACATGGGAAAGAGTACCAGCTACATCAAGGATTCCACCGACTTTGTGCGCAAGATTCAGGACTTCGTAGTTGAACCCGACGACATCCTTGTGAGCTTCGATGTCATCTCCCTTTTCACCAAGGTACCGCTGAGGAAATGCCTGGATCTGGTGAGCAGGATCTTCCCTTCTGACATCTGCAAGCTCTTTGAAATCTGTCTCACTGGAAGCTACTTCGTATGGGACGGGGGCTTTTATGAGCAGACAGACGGAGTGGCAATGGGAAGTCCACTTAGCCCAGTTATAGCCAACCTTTTTATGGAACACTTTGAGAAGAAGACGGTTGAGACATCGGAGAACAAACCAGCAATTTGGTTCCGGTACGTGGACGACACCTTCGTGACTTGGAAACATGGCACGGACAGGCTAAACGAGTTTCTGCAGCACCTCAATGATCGGCATCCAAGCATACAATTTACCATGGAGATAGAGATCGACCAACAACTGGCCTTCTTGGACGTCCTAGTCAGGAAGCGAGGTAACAAGCTGGGTCACACTGTGTACAGGAAACCAACGCACACAGACAGATACCTGCACGCTTTGTCCAATCATCACCCAAGTCAGAAGTATGGAGTCATCAGAACCCTGACAGAACGAGCTCGAAAGATTTCCGAACCGGAGAACCTCCAGGCAGAACTTGAACACCTGAAAACTGCGTTCGAAGCAAATGGCTACAGCAAGAGGGACATCGAAAGATCAATGGGCTCGAGATCAGCCTGGCCACGTGAAACCGAACAGCGTCCAACCACCTCTCAAGCGTATCTTCCATTTGTGCCAAGAGTCACGGACAGGATTGGCAGAGTCTTGAAGAGATATGACATTAAAACAATCTTCAAGCCTACGAAGAAGATCCAACAAACCATCAGATCGGCAAAGGACAAGAAGGATCCACTCTCAGCTGCAGGAGTCTACCGCATACCGTGTTCATGCGGCAAAGTATACATTGGAACCACGAAAAGATCAATGGGAACGAGACTCAAGGAGCACAAAGCAAATTGCCGGCTAGGACAAACTGAGAAGTCTGCGGTAGCTGAACATGCACTAAGCAATGGGGCCACAGGATACACTTTGGAAGCTGCAGGTTGCTGTCATCAGTCAACGGCTATCACAATAGACTGGTCAGGGAAGCTATCGAGATCCACAAACATCCAGATAACTTCAACAGGAAGGAAGAGACCCTCAGACTCAACCCGATCTGGTACCCGATCCTCAGAAACGCCCGAGCAGTGCCGATCGACATCCCGAAGTCAACCGAAACGGAACAAGCCACGTCACCTACCCTCCGGTATAAATGCAACCTGCGCAAGAGAAATCGTCTGTCTACATCCAGCATCGGAAATGGAAGGACCTCTGAAGAAGCTTGCCACTTGTGCTAGCGAAACGTTAGGAAGAAATTCCAACCGATGACGGCCTTTAGTCCCGAATCAAGACAGCAGTTTATATTTTTTTAGGAAATTTAGAAATACAATACTCGATGAAATCTTATGGTAGGCTTACGCTTATTACGTTATTCGCAACATTTGGTGACATTACCATAATAAAAGTATGTACCGCCTCTGTCTAACTTCAGAGTAGGGAGCAGCTATGTACCTGGATTGTTCCCAACAGTTGTTGATGTCAAAATTGTCGACATACTTGACAGCTAGCTGTCGGTTCTTGTCAAGCAAAAAATAAGTGTCAAAATACACAAAAAATAATTCTTAAATCGCTGATAAAAACACGTAAATAAATATTAACAAATATTCCACGATAACCACAGACAACGATCTGAGAATTTCAAGGTATGGTCTTTTTTCTCTCTGAGCTCATTTGTTACTAGTAGTAAGTATTATTATGTATGAAAAAATACGATCACAAACTGCAGTTATTTTATCTTCTTTGACTTGCCCCTATAATATGAGTATATAGTTATGAATGAAAGAAGCAAAAAGTAGCACTTATGTTGTTCTAATATGAGTATCCTCATTTTTAGGGTATCAACTGTCTAGTCCCAACAATCAATATCCATATCTACCTTGTGATACTCTGTACCTAGTACTAATCACTTACCTAATTTCATCGTGGAAACTTATCATATTTTAAACTCTTGATATTTTAATTTCTTTCTTGCAGAATTTTATAATCCTCAATAATACCAAGTTAAGATGTCAAGTTCAGATAATGAGAAAGAGCAAAAGCCATCAATTCCATCGAAATCTTCGATGGAGATTCTGTCAGAATTATTTAGCACATTTCATGCAGAGCCGCCTTTGATAATAAAAAGAGAAAAGTCTGAGGAATCAGGGAAGAAACACAAAAAGAAGAAAAAACATAAGCATAAAGATAGGAAACATAAGAAGAAAGATAAAAAGAAAAGGAGATCAGGTAGTTCCTCTAGTGGTGGCAATTCTGAGGTAGACCTGGCTAAAATACTGATTAGGCAAACCAAAGCTGAACAAAAGATTAAAATCGAAGGCACCAGTGTTGAATTGGATTTGAATAATATTAAACAGGAAGTCAAAAAAGAAGATGACATGGGTTCAAGGAAAATTAAAGCAGAATATGTAAAAGTAAAGAAAGAAAATACTGATGCTGAGGCTGAAAATAAAAATCAAACTAGCATAGGTAATGTAGTCATAATTATTTCTTCTAATTCCATCATATTAGTAGACATTTTTAAGTTCTTTTAAGATATACAGGGTGGCAGGTAAATAGGTGTAAAACGTTTTTGGAGGTGATAGTACAGCTCCTTTGCTATCAAAATTAGTATATAATAATAAAGGGTCTTTATTGCACTAAACATTTTGTACATTACCCTTTATTCAAAGGTTAAAAAGTTATGGAACATTTAATTTTTTTTAAAAAAACAACCCAGATTACAGAATAAAATAGTTGAGATAAAAAAAAGTTGGTGATTAAACATTCTTTTTTTGGTGGTTTCAGGTTATTATTTAAATAAATAATTCTCATAAATTAAAAAACATATGAAAACACTACTGATAACGATTTATTTTCATTTAAATGTTAAATAAAATTTTTATTTTCAACTTTTACATTAAGAAGTCTTTTTCTTTCAAAAAAATCATAATAAAGAAAATGTACAAATAACTGCAAAATTTCCTCGTTTCATTAGGTTTCTAAAATGGTATAATAACATATCAGTAAGTAAACCATGTAACAAAACAATATTACTTTACTAGAAAAAAGTGCTAAGCGCATTTCATTGTACTGAGCAGGTAAACCGAGCCTTTCGTGGTTCGACCCTTTTTGTTATTTTTTGTGCCCTGTGCTGTTATTCGGGCTTAAGTATTCGGAATCTGTCGTCGCTCCTCGGAAGCAAGCTCTGCGTGTGTTATAAGTCGACAGGTTCATGAGAGATGTCATGATGCTGGTAGACCTCGGTTGTTTGACGATGAAGATCGAGAGGCAATACTGGAATGCTATGGCAGAGACCCGACGACGTCTACATGAGTTATATCAAAGCAGCTTGGTTTAACTCAGTGGAAAGTTTGGTTCGTTTTGCATTCGGCGAGACTTTACCCTTTCCATTACACACCGGTTCAAGTATTAGAAGAAGGAGATCCTGCAAGAAGAATTGATTTTTGTCGATACATGCTTCATCAGGATCAAGAAGAAAACGACTATTTAACTAAAATATTGTGGACCGACGAGTCTAAGTTTGACAGAGAGGGGACAACAAATTATCACAACTTACATTATTGGGCCCCACGAGAGGCAAATCCCCACATGACAAAACCAAGAGCCCATCAAAGAAGATTTTCGGCAAACGTGTGGATGGGAATCATTCATACGTATCTAATTGGACCAGTTTTTTTGCCTGACAACCTGAATGGCGAATCCTATGAAAACTTTTTGAGATCCGAACTCTGAGAGTATCTCGAACACGATGGTTGTCCCGCGCATTTCCGTCTGGGTGTTAGACAGTGGCTGGACGAGAAATATCCTTGTCGCTGGATTGGCCGAGGTGGACCGACACCGTGGCCAGCGAGGAGCCCAGATTTAACACTGTGTGACAATTATTTATGGGGGCACATGAAGTCACTGGTGTACGCTGAGCCCATAGACACTCTTGCACAGTTGAAAGAAAGAATTATTGCTGCTGCTGACACTATCAGAGGACAACTAACTGGCCGCATCACGCATACCAACATGAGAAAAAGACTACGGGCTTGCATAAGAAACAGCGGGCGTCAGTTCGAACAACAATTGCAATGAATTTTACCTTCATTTCATTATTGTATTTTACTTACCAATTGTAGTAACTTTTAGTCAGTTTTTATTATTCTGTAGTACAATTACAACTGTGTAAATAATCTAATCGTGTAACTTAACCGTAGTTTAAAATAATAACTATCCCATAGCTTACAGTTACATTATTTTCACAAAAACACTTTCTTATCAATCAGAGAGTTGTGAAAATAGGAGACAAGCCATTGGTAAATTTACTCCCTATTGTTGTATTACAATACATTATGTTTAGTTTCACACAGTTTTTGTGCACTTATCATACCAATTTAGATTCCTTATGAAACAAGGATATTATTTAAATTGTTTGTATGTTTTTTTGTATACTGATTTTTTTGTAAAACACCTTACTGTAAAACGTTATTTGTTTTTCTTAGTTAAACATTTTTGAATGAAAATAAATACGTTGTTTGGTATTGTTTTCGAATCTTTTTTAATTTATAATAGTTAATTATTGAAATAATAACCCAAAACCACAAAAAACAAATGTTTAATCACCAACTTTTTTCTCTCTCGACTTTGTTGCTCTGAAATATGGATTGTTTTTAAAAAAATCTTAAATCTTCAATAACTTTTCAACCTTTGAATATAGGGTATGGTATTATATACTAATTTCGATAGCAAAGGGGCTGTACTATCACCTCCTAAAATGTTTTACACCTATTTACCTGTCACCCTGTAGACACATTATTTAATAAAGAAATTTCATTGAGTGTTTAAATATATCCGCAAACAACTTGCAGGGCTGTTATTTCAAAATTGTAATGAGCTTTTGAATGAACTGTTCATTTTTGAAATATTTAGGCATTTGATAAATTTTTTCATGACTACTTTTTGACCGAGACTGATTTTTTAGCTTTTTTCTACCATAAGTACAAACAAAATCTTTTATCATTAGATATGTGTACAAATTGATCATATATTTTAGATGACGAAAATAATGCTGGAGATAATAGGAATGGAAGGAATAAAATTGTCATCAAGGACCTCAAGTCATCTTCTGTAAGTGAAGTCCTGAAAGAAAAAGAGAGAGAACATTCAGAAGGAGAAATTGTTGATTCCGATGATGATAGAAAGAAAAAACGCAAGAGCAAACATAAACACAAGTCTGACAGAGATTCAAGAAAACGTAGCAGGAGTAGGAGCAAGGAAAGGAGTGATAAAAGGGCAAAAACTAAAAGTTACAGTAGCAGAGATAAGGATAGACACTATTCTCATAATGATTTTTACAAGGGGCATTCGAGTCGAAGTAAAGATGATGAAAGAAATAGAGAAAGAGATAGGCATAGAGATAAGTCAAGAGATAGATATAAGGATGAGTATGATAAGGAAGTGGAAGAGTACAAAAGGAGTAGAAATAGAGAATTAGTAAAGGATGATGGGTTTTATAAGGGTAGAGATACGAGTGATAGAGATAGTAAATGGACATCTTCTAGAGATAGGTGAGTTTTACATATTAAATGCCACCCTGAGTTTTATTCAATTTACATGAAATTATTTGTTATTATATTGAAGTCTGACAGTTCTATATATATATATATATAGAGAAAATTATCATGCAGAGAAAGGTATATAACAAAAATAGGAAAATAATGGGCAAAATCCGCAAAAAGTGGATTCAAGCAGAAAATAGGATAGGTAACCCGAGCGATACGTATTTCTTATTATTATTTCTATTATATATATATATATATATATATATATATATATATATATATATATATATATATATATATAATATATATACAGGGTGACTTCGAAGTTGAGTCATTTATTTTAACAGTGAGTAGATCTGATCAAAAGAAATGTTTTTTTCCTTTACCATTTTTCTGGTAAAATTAAAGTAACAAAGTTATAGCCCTTTGGAAGTTTGAGTACCGCCCTGTCTCAATAATGATATTATGTTCTCGTGTTTGGCAACAACAGATATAATCCGCCTTATCCGTTCATCGCATCGGAAACAAAAAAGCGAAAGAATTTGGAACGATCTTTTTACAATTATTTTCTTCAGTTGTATACAGTCAGTATCAGTCGGTAGTCGGTAACGCGTAAGTGAATAATCGTGTCTGTTGCGAGGCTCAAATCAAAAATGGCACATGTTTACGAAAATGCTGAACTTGTGGACATGGTTCTTATTTACGGGGAGTCTTTACAAAATGCTGCCGCGGCATCACGGATCTATGCGGATCGGTTTCCCAATCGAGTGCAACCAACCCCTCGTGCCTTTGTTAATGTAGTGCAAAGAGCTCGTGAATCAGGTGACTTAAGACCTCACAGAGGAGATCATGCCGGTGCTCCAAGACCACACGATCAAATAGAACTAGAAGAACAAATTTTAGAATTAGTAAGTGATGATCCAACAGTAAGCACCCGACAAATTTCAACTCAATTGGCGATTAGTCAGTATAAAACTTGGAAAACTCTACGTGAAAATCAGTTCTATCCGTTTCACATACAAAAAGTGCAGGCCTTACAACCGGAAGATCATGAACAAAGGGTTGACTTTTGCAATTGGCTTTTAAATAAACATCAAAATGATGACAATTTTTTAAATCAAATTTTAGTGAGTGATGAAGCCCTCTTTACTAGAAACGGAATTATTAATTCACGTAATTCTCACGTTTGGGCTATTGAAAATCCCCATGAAATAAGGGAAACCAATTTTCAACAGCGATTTGAACCAATCAACCTGTGGGCGGGAATTGTTAATGGAATTTTAGTGGGGCCTTTTGAATTACCAAATCGCTTAACTGGTGAAAATTATTTTGATTTCTTGCAACACAATTTGCCTGGTTTACTGGAAGATGTGCCTTTAAATATTAGACAAAACATGTGGTTTTTACAAGATGGGGCACCACCCCATTATGCAAGAAATGTGCGTGAATTTTTAAATAGACAATTTAATAATCGTTGGATCGGCCGTGGCGGTTTTGTACCTTGGCCGCCAAGGTCTCCGGACTTAAATCCTTTAGACTTTTGTTTGTGGGGTTGGCTAAAAACTCTAGTGTATAAAACACCGGTTAATACACGCGAAGAATTACGTGCTCGAATTGAGGAAATGAGTACAGTGATCAGAAATCAACCAGTGATTTTATTGCGTGCTTGTAAAGAGACATGGCTAAGACGCGCCCAGCTGTGCGTCGAGCAAAACGGAAATCATTTCGAACAGTTTTTGTGACATGCTTTTGGGCGCACAGGTCCGCACTGAAATACTTGTCGGGAGGATACTTTATAAAACAAGGTAACATTTTTTTTTTAATTTTTTTTTATTTTTACACACATATTTTGGTTTATCTTCCTTCTACAATCATTATCTGAAAATTAATGACTCAACTTCAAAGTCACCCTGTATATATGATTCTTAGTTATTGTCGATAATATCTAGCTAGGTGAAAGACTTGTCTTTGAGGATTTTGACAAATTGTGCTAAGTGTACCCTTTTGACTTACAAATACTCAAGCTTTCGACAGGCCATGCTGCCATCATCAGGAGCTTAAAATAAAATTGAAAATAGTAAATAGCAAACCATGCTCAATTGATTAGAATTTCGTTACTTACTCCATCAATGAGATTGGTGCTAGTTGATGTTTTAAAATGTAATTGGGAACACAAGGCAAGGTGTGTAAATCCACTTTTTGATCATCAAACGGTCGATGGAAATCGATATCGGTGGATGTTAGCTCATTACATCTGCAAATGCGTGAACTAGGTCTTGATGGTTACTGGTTTCAACAAGACGGTGCGCCATGCCACACTGCAAACGAAATAATCTAGTTTCTGCAACGGAAATTCCCTGGACGTCTGATGTCAAAGAGAGGTGACATTGACTGGCCACCCAGGTCTACAGATTTGACCCCACCGGACTTCTTCTTGTGGGGTTATTTGAAAAGTCAAGTGTACGCCAGCAAGCCCCAGACCACTGAAGAACTCAAGAGAAACATTCTTACCGCAATCGCCGCTATACCACCAGAGATGCTCGAAAAAGTAATGGAAAACGCAGCAAAACGGGCGCATTTTGTTTTGGCCAATGAAGGTGTCCACTTGATGTTGTGTTCAAAAACTAGTCCCAATAGATTGTAAAGGACCATATATAATAAAAAGATGCCGCACCCTGTATATAACTTATTCATTTTCTGAGTTAAAAATAAGAAATGCACATATGAATGATAACGTGTTACTCAAGACAAATGTTCTCATTTTCTCCAAAAAAATATTTTAAAATAATATAACTTGCTTGGGGAAAACATCAGTTCCAAGTTAACTTATTTGTTTTGTACGATATATAAATATGCTTTATTATCTGAAGAATACAATCATTCTTAATGACAAGCTAACTTACAACTAAACTATAACATAATTGAATAAGTGGATTTTAAGTAAGTAAATTGTAGAACACACACATGGTATAATAGTTTACATATTAGACAATTTTTAAGTTCATGACAGAATATCTTTAAAATTTTTTTTGTTAGCATAATCGAGAAATGTGATAGAGAAGGGATTATTGCATAGAACAATTTGATAATTGCCTAAAAAATATTATTTATTAGATTTGAAAAATATTCCTTCTTCTACCAATTTATTTGAATAATATCTCTAATTTTTCTATCACGTTTGTTTTATTCCAGATATAGGGAAAGAGAACATGAAAGAGATCGCAAGAGAAGGTCCACCTCTAAAGATAGAGAAAGTTCCTCTAAAATTGATAAGAAAAAACTTCTAGAAATAGCTAGAAGAAATGCCATAAACATGATGAAATCTGGTAATCTACCAGCAGCTCTATCTTTAGGCCCACAGGCTCAAGAGAAAGTGATAGCAGCCATCAAGTCTGGAGGAAAAACTATAGAAGAGTTGACTGATTTCTGCAAGACTTTATCCAAGAAAGAGGAGCTTGGTGAATTGTCCAGTCTTTCTGAGAAAGATGATAGTGATAGTGATACTGATAAGCCGTTCCATCATCCATTCCAAATTAAAGATAGACCAACTTCAATCACAATGAACATTAAGGTAAAAAAGAAACCTACTGTCTGATTATGGAAACAGTAATTTTAATTTCGGAGTTGCTTTTTCCAGATACATCTTAAATTGTAAAGAGTTATATAAATATCTCAGATATGCAATTTTGATTAGACGGATTGAACGCCAGGAAAGAAAAAATAACATTTGAATGATTTTTCGAACAAAATAAAATAGGTCATTTACATGTAGTATTCATGTGGTATGGATTACAAAGATATTATATTTGACTCTACTATTTTTTGTTACAGAATTCCGTGCCATTGCCCGTAAAATCCCTCGTAGAGCGCACCAGCGAGCTGCGCATGCAATTCCCCGTGAGCAGCGGCCAGCAGCACCGCAAAGGGGAGGAGTGGCTGCCCGTGTCCCCGGCCACAGCGAGCAAGGCGGAAGACAAGCAAGCTCCGCCCCGTCCAACTGCCTCTGTTCCATTGGCTGACGTACCGCTACCACCACTTCCGATCGAAGCTCCGCCCGCTGCGCCCCTGTTGCCTGCTGTTGTACCGCCCGTTGCGAAGGCGGTGGCGGCTGTGGTAGCGCCTGCGATTGTGCCGCCTGCTGCCGTTGCGCCACCTGTGGCAGCGCCGACAAGTGTTGTGGCGCTTCCTGGGCCGCAAGTATTTCCATTGACAGTTGCTGGACAGGTGAGTAGGCTGTTTTTGAGGATATAAAAATGGAGGGTCTTCAAAATTAAAGGTGCTTTAGGCATATGTAAAAAACTCAAAGACGTCAAAAAGGAACAAAATGTCGCCTTGCAGAATAGGTAGTTTTTAGTGTGCAAATAGTTTGCTCGCTATGAGTGCCATCAAAAGCGTCCATCTATGGAGGAATAACTCTACGACACGACAAGCGTTACTGGTTGCAGAAAGCCAAGTAGTCTGTAGTGTTTATCTCTGAGAAGATGTGAAAGAAAGTTGGTTGAATAGCAAGATCGCATCTGGATTATTATGTGTATTGGTCTGCATGTCTATAATAGCAGTGATATTTGCTCTGCGAGAAATTATTACTGAATATGCTGCCAATGAAGTATATCTATTAGCTGTGCCCGACGTGTTATTTATATGTTGTCCTTTCTGGAGAAACAGCATAGGGCAAACTACTGGAGTAAGCAGTATGAATTTTTCAAAAATAGCAACTGACAAGAAATCTCAGTTTGATATAAGAAATTCCATTTGACTGTTCCAAATGTGTGCATCATTTATTAAACACGTGTCTACATCGATTCGTTTCATTTTTCAGCAACAAGTTGATATTAGCTCTATAGTGTCACAGAGGCTAACAGCAATGAGAAAATTGCAAGAAAACCCGCATGATGTCCAAGCTCTGACCCAAATGCACAAAATTAATAGAGAGGTAAGCAACAATATTTGACTTATAAGTTATTTTCGTTGATCTACAATTTTGATTGAATCGTGTCATGATACACTGGAGATTGAAGATATCTTCTGAAACCTAAAACTTGCTGTATTTACCCGTTTTTCGCTTGAAGGGTTCTACTTCGTCTATGCGATTTTTGAGTTATGTATCAAGATTATACACTTTCAGATGCAGTCTTGGGCTTCTAGTAAACAACAGTTTGGCCAATTTACCGGCACAACAGGAGCAAATATCCTGTCACAAGCAGAGCTATCGTCTGGATTTCAAGCCTGGGCCAAAAAGGTATTAGTGGCCGGATATATTACTGTTTCCTTTTTTGCAGGTATCAAATGGAATTGGAAAAACACTTATCAGATTTATGTTCGTCAAACTTAAATGATTTGAAGTTTTCATATGAGGTTCTGAGAACAAGTTGGAGTACTTTAAACCATATACCCATAATACAGGGTGTTTCAGTTTATTGTTGCATAACTTTGAGATTCGATAGAACTTTTAAAATTAATGCATAAAGCCTATATAAGCATGGGTCGAAAAATGCGTGGCTTCCGAAATACAGGGTGTTTAAATTTACTTTCTAAAATAGTTTTTTTAAATATTTCGAACAATATTTGATGTAACAGTGAAACTTGGTATACAAGGGTTTTTTGGTACGACAAAACGAACCATGGGCATAGTTTTGCTGTAGCCGCTAGAGCGCGCTCTCTACTGTACCTGTAGTGTATTAGAATGACCGAACATTTTTTCTTGGTGCAATTTTTTGCTTTTTGAATAAAAAAACTGGTTCTTCGCACTTTTCAACATAAAAAAGCTCTCCTGTGAGTTTTCGTTATAGTTAGCCGTTTTTGAGATATTTCGATTTTTAAGGTTCGATGCGTTTTTAATTATTTATGGGAAAATAATATTTTTTTTTACATTTTCGATTTGGGCATTACAAGTAATTAAGATGATCGTTTAGATTGTGTTTTTAAACACAGCAATAATTCCTAACTCCAAATAAACACAAAGCACAGAATATTAATTTGTTTAATTTTCCAATATTATTTTTAACAAATTAAATTAATTATTTACAACTAAAATGCTATTGGATAGTTAGGACAAACATACAAAATCTAAAGTAGTTGCTCGAAATGTAAACCCAATTGTTCAATACACAATTCACATCTACGAATGATCGAACGTGGTATAGCATTATTCAAATAAGGCCTTATTTCATCACATGCATTCCTGATTCTGTCTATTAGCATATCTCTTGTGGTTACGGGAGTCTGGTACACTTTTTCTTTTAGAAATCCCCACACAAAGAACTCTAATGGATTTAGGTCAGGGGATCGTGGAGGCCACGGCCGATCCATCTTTCTGGATAATTTTCATCCAGCCAGTTTCTAACTATTCTCGAATAATGAGCTGGACAACCATCAAGCTGGAACCAGGCCAATCTTCTTCAATCTAACATAACATCATCCCACATATTTGCATGTTCAGCCTTTAAAAATTCCAAGTAGGTCGCAGCATTTAACCTTGTAGGCAAAAGGTAGGGTCCCAATAGTCGATTACGGTAGATACCAATCCACATGTTCACACTAAATTCATGCTGAAAATTTCTTTTCCGAACTGCATGCGGATTTTCATGCGACCAAATATGTTGATTATGAAAATTTACCACTCCACGTCTAGTGAAGCATGACTCATCGGTCCATAAAACGTTACTTAAAAACTCCCTATTATTATCAGTTCTATCAAGAATCCACTGACAAAATGTGATTCTTCGTTCTCCGTCCCCTGGCTGTAGTCCCTGCACAGGTTGCAAATGGTAAGGACGTCTATGGTCATTTCTAAGAACACGGTGAACATGGCTTGCTGAAATTCCCAAGGCACCAGAAACTCTCCTAACACTTGTGGTCGGATCTCTATCAAACTCACGCAGAATCATACGGGTAAATCTGCGCTGACGAACATTTATGTTTTGATCCCTTTGAAGATTTCCAAAACCATTTTCAATGATTTGGCGATGCACTCTTACAAATACTGAGCGAGTTGGATGTCGTCTGTTTGGAAATCTTCGTGCGTATTCTCTGGCTGCTTCTGCTGCGTGTCCTTTTATAAAACTTACAAAAAAAAAATAGGTAAAAGAAACTAAATTTCGTGCATTCACAATTGCAAAAAAACGTTTCAGGTTTCAACAAACAACAAAACTAACTGTCAACTAATTGACGTTTAACCTTATTCTGCTTTCAATTTCAAAAATATTTGCAGGCACAGCCTACTTCTAAGAATTATCGAGACACTGACTTTTTAACGTTATTTTATCATAAATAATTAAAAATGCATCGAACCTTAAAAATCGAAATATCTCAAAAACGGCTAACTATAACGAAAATTCACAAGAGAGCTTTTTTATGTTGAAAAGTGCGAAGAATCATTTTTTTTATTCAAAAAGCAAAAATTGCACTAAGAAAAAATTTTCGGTCATTTTAATACACTACAGGTACAGTAGAGAGCGCCCTCTAGCGGCTACAGTAAAACTATGTCCATGGTTCGTTTTGTCGTACCAAAAAACCCTTGTATACCAATTTTCACTGTTATACATCAAATATTGTTCGAAATATTTAAACAAAACTATTTTAGAAAGTAAATTTAAACACCCTGTATTTCGGAAGCCACGCATTTTTCGACCCATGTTTATATAGACTTCATGCATTAATTTTAAAAGTTCTATCGAATCTTAAAGTTATCCAACAGTAAACTGAAACACCCTTTACAGTGATCTTTAATAAGTTGTGAATCAGTAGTTCTTTTCTCAGTACCTCATATGTATTCCAGATGAGTTTGAAAGTTCTTTAATTCAATCTTGAAAATTGGTAATGAAACCATTTAATATGAAGACAAACACTACCTTAAAGTCTACAGTAGATAGACACAAGGATTATCTATGCAATATTAAATAGGTTGACTAGTCAATATACATCGCTAGTGAATAGCATTTTTGAGACTTTTTTACGCTTTTTTTCGCGGTGGTTTTCAGCAAAAAACTCAACCGGGTAAATATCAATTTCAATGAAACGTCACGCGTTTTAAATGGTTTTGTTACAGTCTGCATGCCTTAAACAAATTTTCAGGTTTGGGCTTTTTCTAAAAGTGCCCTCCTACCGCAGGCACAGACCATTTCTTGACATAGAGGTGGAATCTGTGCCTGTACACTAGACACATTTTACACCCTCATAGTGAAATGCGTTTAGTAACGAGATTTCGTAAATTAGAAATCAAAACCTGGTTTCTAATCTGTGAAATCTGCCACCTGAGAATTTGTTTCAGGCCGTTATAGCGTTATATCAGGGTGCACCGAACGGACACGTTGCCATGGTCATAGAAGTTAATTGGTAAGTTTTTTAGTTGCTAGAACATCCAGGTAAATACAAGTTTGGATTTGTACATATTGACAATGTTTGAACCAAAGTGTATTGACACGAGTTGTAGGCGCACTCGGCGGTTAAATCAGTCCCCCGCCCACGAGGCAACCCTTCGACTGAAGCAACCCCGCCGCTGAAAGAACATCTGACACCTGGGAAGATTGGCGCCGCCGCTTGTGGAGTTCGAACTTCAAAGATTTTTCCGTCAGTGATCCTATTTCTCTTGAGTCTCTATACTTATTTGAACATTGTTGACAAGTATACAGGTATAGTTCATGCATCTATGAGTATGAACATCAGTTTTCTTCTTCTAGTGTCGAAGTGGGGTAAAATGTGCCGCTTCAAAACTTGAAGCACCAGGCAAGGGCGTACCCTAACTTGGTAAAAATTAAATAGAGAGAATTTTTTTTTTATAAAATTAAATTATTCATTCAGGGTTCTCCACAAGCTGAATCAATATCTATTAGATGAGAAATTACTAGGGTTAGTTGAAATCTGTGTTAGATATAAATTTTGCTAAAAGCATTATACTCGTATATGTTAAGTGTGCCTTTGGGATCTCGGAAACGGTAAAGCGAATATCACACGATCATTATTTACTGTGGTACGAACCATCAGTGGATTTCTGCGTAACATTATGCATTCATAATTACAGGTAAATAAAAAAATGGAACTTGGACAGTTTGGAAATTCGAAGTATTTCCGAATTTAGTCTAAGTCGTTTTTATTTTTTCCTGGCTTTAGTCCGAAACAAAACTTTTCCAACATCCACATTGTCTACAAATTTCAAACAAATTACACAATAACATTCTACATGGTGTCAGCAAAGTTGGGGTTTTCCTTTTCAGAAACAACTACCCTTGAAATAACAAATGTAATGTGTAGTGAAACGAGGGCGACCAAGTAAAAAAAAAATAAAGGAAAAAGTACTCACTCTCCAGTTGACGAGAAGGGCTAAGTACGTCTCTGCCCGAAATCATACCGCTCCAACAGAAAATGAAATCAGCTGATGCGCTACCGAGCAGACGCACCATGCCAGCCCAAACATTCACCGAAAATGTTTGTTGAAAATGTGCTCGACGGACAGCGTGCGGATTTTCTACTGACCAAACATGACTGTTGCGAAAGTTATTCACCCCATTACGCGTGAATGTAGATTCGTCTGTCACCAATATGCACTTCAAAAAGTCCGGATTATTGTCATGTTGATGCAACAACCACTCACAAAACCGCACTCTTGCTGGAAAATCGTCAGGTTGAAGGGCTTGTACACGTTGGACGTGAAACGGATACAGCCCCTCTTCACGCAGCGTTTGCCACACTTTAGTTTTTGATACTTGCACTTCTCTAGCCACGTCTCTAGTGCTTGTTGAGGGATTCTCGTCTACGCGATTACCTCTACAGGCGTGACCGTAACCGTCGGTTGAAGGTTGCATACTGACCTGACACACTGACCCCGACCCAGTTCTGTCGTCGGGTTGAGCCAGTGACCTTGTACCAGTCGGTGATGTCGCGGCTACAGGACGGTATTCAGATATTTTTGATGTTGCAGAGCCCTTTATCTCGGTTCCCTTAAGACATTGGTTTATATGGTACTAAGAAAAATTGCTTATGTTTTCAAGATCTACACGTCATGTAAAGGAAAACCCCAACTTTGCGGACACCCTGTATGAAATAAATGGCTATGATAACTTCGAGGTTTACTCAGGAGACATTCTTTTATAACAATGTATGACTTGTTATAATATTAGAAATCAGAATCAAAAGCAATTCGCCTATGCCGAAATAGCACACATAAGAAAAATCAACGTTGAGACGGAGGATAAGAGATGAAAACCATATTAATGTTCTATTTATGCCAGCTTGCAGAGGTAATAAAGTGGCAATGTATTTTGAAATCCTATCTCAAACAAATTTAGAAAATATTAGAAGCGATTTTGGGAAATTCAGATGCATTTTCGAAAAATATATGAATTCGAAACTTGGCCACCATTCAACCAACCCGTATCTCTTACCGTGTCGGAGATCACACTGGTGAAAGTATCACAAATTTGTTTTTGAGATTGAACATTTGTCATATACTATCTCAAGTGTTGCTTTCAATTGCAAACTGCTAAATTAATACTTAAAAAAGCATCTCGCGCAATGTTTGCTCTAATGTTTCAAAACAGCATTAGTAAAAATAGATTTCTATATCCATATGAATTATCAAATCGTAAATTTTAAGGTCCCTCTTAGGTTTTGAGCTGGGTACGCCCTTGGCACCAGGTTACAGAACATCTGACTGAATGCTTAAGGAATTGGGAGCTATAAAACAAACAGCTTGGTCTTTGAAAACACCGATTCATCATCAAAATGTTTTGGTATGCGAAAAAGTTGTAACAGTATCTGGAAAACAAGAAAACGCTTAAAAGTTTGATCAGAAAATTCTCCATGTATTTTCGCTGATGAATCTGATACCTATGCAAGGATCTTACAAGAATTTGACAAAAGAAATTACAAACATCTAAGCAAAAAACTACTCTCTCAAAATTCAGTAATTTGCTGAAAGTTCAAGTATTTGCTATAAGAACTGGTACTTACTTTTTTAGTCACCCTATTCTGAGAGCTTACTTCTTGTTTAGTTGCTTCATTATTAAGTCTTAATTCCCGATTATTTATTTCTAACTATAAACCTTACAGCGAGAATTTACTTGATTTTTCGCGAATATGAAAGCATTCGCTACTTTTTATTTGGTCTTGTCTGGTATCCTTGATTGACATAGTCTACCAGAAGATATCGAACCCCATTTAAAAGCCTATGAAGTAGAGTAGATCCTAATGGGGTTTTTAAACTCTTTTGAATTCGCTAATCACGGTAAAGATATCAGTTAGATATTGTTGTCTGTCAATTGGCAAGTAGATATTATATTGTAATAGCTATACATTCCTTGGCCTCCACAATCTATTTTCCCACGTCTCAAGACAGCTAATTATTTTAAAACGACACAATTCGATTAAACAACTTTTTTGGACTTTTGGCCAGTATTTTTGATTCCTGAGGCACGCCTCTGCATATCCTCGTCGTTCAAACAGACAGGGTTCAAGGAGTATTCCCTCAGCAGCCACAACATGATCAGTATCATAATATTCACATTATCTCGACAGAAAAGCAATAAAGTCTTTCCCCGTTCTCGTTAAAATCAAAATGATATTTACAGCAGTGCAATGATATTTCCGAAAGAGGAAATTTTATCGACCCTGTTTTTAAATATATGAAAAAGTTTTTCTGGAGCTGATATGCCCGTACTTATATATCTAGGCACAAGACTGAACCATTTTTATCCATTTTTGCCGTAAATGCGGAGCAGAACATAACTACGAAGATGAGAATTGCAACGTCATAGACCATAAGGTGGGGCATCTTCTTGTAGATTACGTTAAGGAATGCTGATACGTAGGCAACCAGACTTAACAAAGCAAAACTGCTATGGACCGTTCTGACGTATAATGATAGAAATATGGATTCAATTGCTTCATTCGAGTTTCCACAGGGAACTATCCCCGAACCGTTCTACTTGCAAATAAACAAATCATAAAATAACAAACTCGGAGACGGCATAGTAACATTTACTTGCAAGACATTATTAATATTTGAATACTACTTGATATGATTTGATATCGTATTGAAAATGTGTAGACCCAGCATTTTAGGAGATTTGGCATCGATTTTATAATTGGATATTTAAGTCTACAGCTTGTCCAGTACGAATTGAAATTATTTTTTGTTAATAAAAGTATACACGCCAATTCATATAAAAATAAAGATGGTTAAGTCGATTTGTTTGTTTAAGATTTATTTAGCATGATTGCTAGAATTACATTCTTCTAAAAAACGAAACAATTACATAACATACAGACATTCAGAAAAAAAAAACAAAATTTGCATCTCTAAGAATTTTCATTGCCCATGAAATATTCCTGTAATCTTATTTTAAATATCTTTAAATTACAAGTAAATTTTATATCATTATTTAGTTTATTAAATTCAAGTAATCCTTTCTGAAATATTGAGTTGCTAGTTATGTTACTATTGCAATTTTGTAAATGAAAATCTATATTTCCTCTTGTATAATAATTGTGGTAATAATTATTCAATTCTATGTTCTGGCAAAAGATGATTTTTTATTTTAAATATAAAAATAAGAACCAAATATGAATATTTTTGTATTCAACCACTGCAATTCTTGTAACATAGATTTTATTTTGGTGTACTTATTTTTATTCAATATTATTCTCATAGCTGTATTTTGCAAGACTTGTAATTTTGAGAATACAGCTTCATTGGCTGTGAACAAGATAGTTGAACAATATAGTAAATGCGGTTGAATAATTGTATTATAAACTATTTTCGTAGAATAGGTACCAAGACTATGAGAAGCCCTATAACAGTAATTTGTTTTTTGGCAATTTTTGAAATAATGTATTCTTAGTGATCCTCAAACTTTAGTTTACTATCAATATATATACCTAAATATTTAATTGATTCAACATTTTCAATTATTTCTCCATATATCCTGTGATAGTATTTTCACTTGGGTATTTCCTATTAGCTTACATTTTATTTTAGCAGTATTCAATTTTAGTTTATTTACATTTAACCAATTTACGATTTTTGACAAGTCAGAATTTAGCATTTCTAAAGCAGTGTCTGTATTTCATCTGATATATAATGTATAAAATAAATAGTAGTGGACCTAGTTTACTACCTTGTGGTATACCAACGGAAATATTTTTTGATCTTGATAATGTAGATCTAATTTTGGTTTTTTGACTTCTGTCAATTAAATAGTTTTGTATAATTTTGAATACAGATCCTTTAAATCCGTAGTGATGCAATTTTGTAAGTAATTTATCGCTGTCAATAGTCTCAAACGCCCGTTTGAAGTCCAAAAACACTGTTACTTTATGTTTCCGATTGTCCATAAATGCTTACAAATATTTTTACAAAAAAGTGTACTAGTAACTCCGATCATACATCTAACCAGCTTTTTCTGGGTGAAAATTATTTGCTGAGTACATGTGGGCATATCCCAAAAGCATAGAATGGAAACTAGTTTTGCTCCAGTAAGGACCGTTTGTTAGTTTTTCATAATATATGATTGAGAATTTCTCAAAGTCGACGTCAAACCGGAAACGGGGGATAGGCCAAGTTATAATAGTTATCAAAGACATAAAAAAATCTAGGTGGTGTACTCGAATTATAGGCTTTAAAGAAATCGAAAAATCTACATCCTGTGATGATTTTAGTTCCCATTACTACAAATTTCAATTTTTTCTTAGACGGTGTACCGACAGTGTCATTCTATGTAGTGACAGCAAGACGGTAACGCTACTTTTAATAATTCATGATTGTGTGGTACAATTTCGTGGCCAGCCTGTTCGCCCGATTTTTTTTTTTACTGGGGAGCAGAGAAAGAAAAAACTCAAAGCCAATCGGAAATTTAGCTGAGCTACGGGACAGAATAACGGAAGCAGCTGAAGTTGTTAATAACGGAATCGCAGGATGTAGATTTTCCCGATTTTTTTTCCAAAGCCTATGGACCATTTGAAGTATATAAAAGGGAAATTGAACGTGAGAGGGAAAAATTAGTTATGCAAATGAATAGCAACTACTAAGCTCAGATTTGCAAGACGTGGCTAAATCTGTAAGTGATGAATATAACTCAATATACCATTTAAACATACAAGGAGTCCTGAATAATATAGATGAAGTTCAACAGTTTTCAAGATAGAGAAAACCACTTGTATTATGTCTTACCGAAACACATGCTACAGAAGACATCACTGATGGTGAATTACAAATTACTAATTATAAAACCTACAGATGCAACTCCAACTCCAGACATACTGGAGGTGTAGTGATTTATGTTTACCACAAAATACAGATCACATTATTCGATTGTATTACCACTTTAGACTATGCATACTGGTATGCACATATACAGTTCAAATTATTTGGGAAACGTTATGATCTTTGTACTTTTTACCATTCACCAAACAGCGATGCGGATACATTTTTAACGTTTTTTGAAGAAAAATGCGAAGAAATGTGGAATTTTAGAAACAATATAATACTTTTAGGTGATTTTAATTTAAATTATTATGGTAAAAGCATGAAAACAAGAAAATTGAAAGAAACCATAAACAACTATGGGTTCAAGCAAAAAATTGAAGAGAGTACCAGAATAACATCATTATCAGAGACTTTGTTAGATCTTGTTATTGTAAATTTCGAATGTGCAGGGATTAAAGCTGTACATACACCTAAAGTTAGCGATCACAGTTGGACAATGCTGCCCTTGGTAGGGCATTTTTCTGATACAAAAATTAAGAAAATCGTAAATACTATTAAGTACGAAAAACTTGAACGAGAACTTGCTGGCTGCTATTGGAATTTTGGTGAGAATATGGAAAAATATATGAAAACATAATAGGAAATATAAAAACTTGTTTAGATCTTGCAACTGATAAAAAGTGATGTGCTCGACAAAAAATACACCCTGGTATAACAGAATATTAAGGCAGCTCAAAATTTGAGAGACAAACAATACGATAAATGTATGTTCACAAAATCAAATGATGATTGGGAGGTATATAAAACTCTTAGGAATAAATGTGTATATGTAATCAGAGAAGAAAAAAGGAAATTCTACGATAAACAAATCGATAATAACAAGTGCGACAGTGTAAAGATGTGGAAGACTTTAAAAAGACTGATCAATTCGAAGCCGCATGATTGTGTAAATCAAGTTCAATTCGAAAACGGTACCGAAACAAATTCTTTGGTGATTAAAAACAAACTAAATGAATATTTGTGAGTATTATTGATATTGTGGGTACTGCCAATGCTACACCTGACTATATGAAAATCAGTTTCCAGGGGGAAATGTTGCATACACTTTCAAAATTTCACAGCATCTCATTGAATTACTTAAGAAAAAAAGTAAACAGTTTAAAATCAAATAACAACTGTGCCGAAATCACTACTAAAAACGTGCTGAAAAACTGTTTCGAAATTTTGGGATATTCTGTATTAAATTGGATCAATTGTTCACTGAGAAGCAGTTCTTTTCCTGAAAATTTGAAATGATCTACAATAACACCAGTTCCCAAAATAAAAAATTCTAAAAGATGCAGCGATATGAGACCAGTAAATGTGTTACCAGACATTGAAAAATTATTGAAGTCCATAGTGCATGACCAATTAATGCAGTTTATAGAAGAAAACAAAATTTTAGTGGAGGCGCAAGCCGGCTTTCGAAAAATATATTCCACAGAAACAGCTTTCCAGTTGGTAACTGAGAATTGGAGAAGAGCCATAGACGCAGAAGAAGTTGTCATAGCAGTATTTTTGGATTTGAAGAGCGCATTTGAAACGATTGATAGAGATATTTTGTTAGGTAAATTGAAGGCATATGGTATAACAGGAAGTGTTTTAGATTGGTTTAGAAATTATTTGTCTAAAAGGATGCAAGTTACAAAAGTTAATGACACTATTTCATCAAAAATTGAAAATACGTTGGGTGTTCCACAGGGCAGTATCCTGGGACCACTTCATTTTATTTTATACATAAATGATTTACCTGCCATAGTCAAAAAATGCAAAATTCAGATTTTCGCCGATGACACTATGATTTATATAAGTACTAAAAATATTCAGTCTGGTATCTCTTATATAAATGAAGACTTGAAGCTTGTCTCAAAATGGTTCGCATCTAACAGACTAAAATTAAATGCAAGTAAAACGAAAGCCTTGTTAATCAGAAAAAAACAATGTACAAATGTTCAACTGAATATTGATGGTGAAGATATTGAATTCGTAGAAAATTTTAAATACCTGGGGGTTTTTGTTGACTCTCGATTAATTTTTGATATTCATTATGAAAAAGTTATAAATAAGATTAGTAGTAAAGTGGGATATTTATCGGGAGTTTCTGGATGTCTGAGGTCATATAGCAGAAAAATTATCTATAATACCACCATTCTTCCAAATTTCTTGTACTGTTCGACTATTCTATATTTAGCAAATAATTCCATTTTTGAAAGACTGCAAATTTTACAAAATAAGTGCATGAGAATCTAAATAAAGATAAATATACTCCAATTAGGCAAATGCTTAGCAAATTAAAATGGCTCAATGTAAGAAATTTTATCAAATATCTTGTAATGATATTCATTTATAAAGTAAAAAATAATATATTTCCATCAAGTCTAAGTAATTTAACATCATCAAATCATCATTTACATAATACCAGAAATAAAGATGACTTCCATTTAATGACCAAAAAGTATAACATGCTACAAATCTGTATTCCATCAAGGGTTGATTGAATATAATAAATTATACTCGGAGATAAAAGACCAGAAAACTTTGACAAAATTTAAAGTAAAATTGAGAAATCACTTGTTAAATCTACAATTATAGGTTGCCCAGCATTTACATCATACACCATATGGCTTGAATTTACTAGTTCTAAGTTGTTTTCAATTATTCTGTTTATGTAGCCAAATGTGCTAAATAAATCTTTCTACTACTACTATAATTTGAAAAGTACGCGACACAGATTTTATATTTTTCTGATAGATATGACTTGGCCTATCCCCGTTTCCGGCTTGACGTCGACTTCTGGGACACCCTATATTCACACTTGTCTTTAGTTTGAACCTGTATCTGGAATCGGAACGGTTCTGGAATAGTTCCTTGTGGAACCCGAATACGTCTACCGACTGTCCAGGTCTAGTAGAAAATTCAGGTTTCATCCCACATTGCCGTCGGAGATCTGTTTTTTTTTTTAACGTAGGATATTAAAATAGATTGTACTGATATCGATAACACCAAGTGCGCTCCATGTTCCTAACTCCCCTCCCTCCCAGGACCAACTGCAAACTGCGGCCCCCGTGACAGGCGGAATGGGCATGCACCTCCTCCAGAAGATGGGCTGGAAACCCGGCGAGGGCTTAGGCAAAGAGAAGACCGGCACTCTGGAACCACTGTTACTCGACGTAAAGTTGGACAAACGTGGTCTGGTCAGCAGCGACGAGCAGCCCCAGAAGAAGAAGCAGAAGCTGAAGGGCCAGCCTGCTATCAAGACCCTACAGGGCAAGCATCCGGTGTCGCTGTTAGGGGAGTATGCGTCCAAGAGGAAGCTGGGCGCGCCCGAGTATGTACTGGACTTCGAGTGTGGGCCAGATCACAAGAAAAACTTCCTGTTCAAGGTAAATAGTATGTTCGGATTAGTTACATAAATAAGTATTTTTCTAGTTTACCTACCATTGTTAAGTCTGAGTTACAAATGAACTGCTGGAAATATATAACACCAGCCAGCAAGCCAAACAATTTACATTCTCCCAAATAACTTGCCACGATGTTATGGGATTTTTCCGGAGTATCAGAAGTAATGTCATGGTGTTGGCGACATCAACCTAAATATTCTAACAAACTTTTATCATCAACTATGGAATTGCATCATCAAACTTCCCCAACTGTTGGAAAAAAGCATATGTTTTCCCCCTAGCTAAAATAAGTAACCCTACAGATATTTCACATCTGAGGCCGATAAATATACTACCAGCATCTTCCAAGTTATTAGAACTAGCCATGAAACGTCAGGTGTCTACGTCTTCTCTAATGGTATCATTCCTGAAATCCAATCACGGGTGACTTAATCTGATTGTAGATCAAGGAAATTTAGCATGCTTAGTGTTACTTGATTATACAGGGTGCGGCAGAGAGGACGGACGTTTTTGGGATGGGTAGTACTCTCCGCCTCCGTCTACGAGAGAGGTGGGGAGGGTGCGGTTTGACTCGTGAGATCCTAGCATTATTTTACCAGTTGTCGTTATGGAGCCTTGGACGGTGGAGCACCGCGTTTTCGCCTATGATTGTTTCGTCCGAAATAATGAGTCAGTCATCGTCGTACAGCGTGAGTTTCGTCGCCACTTCAACATTTATCGGAATAGAGCTGTTCCCTCTCGAAACACTATCCTTCGTTGGGTTGAATCATTTCGCAGGCGTGGTGAACTGACCAACAGAAGACCAAGAGGAGCGCCGCGAACAGTTCGAACTCCTGAAAATGTTGAACGCGCTCGACAGGTCTTTATTCGCAGTCCGACTCGATCTGCCCGGAAACATGCTGCTGCACTTCGCCTTAGTGATCGTTCGGTAAGGCGAATTTTGAATATGGATCTCCGCTTTCACCCCTACAAATTGGCCATTTTGCAACAGTTACAGCCTGGA
This sequence comes from Acanthoscelides obtectus, assembly GCA_963669975.1. NCBI lineage: Eukaryota > Metazoa > Arthropoda > Insecta > Coleoptera > Chrysomelidae > Acanthoscelides > Acanthoscelides obtectus. Next base: position 13,605,507 of record CAVLJG010000003.1, read on the forward strand.
GATTATGCACAACGAATGAACTTCGCACGTGAGATGGAAGCACTGATCATTAGCCTCCTTGGTCCCCAGATTTATCCATATGCAATTTTTTCTTACGGGGACACCTCAAGGCTAGAATATACGCGAACAAGCCCCGAACTCTGGACGAATCGAATGGCGAAATTCGCGTGGAAGTCGCCCAAGTTGAGAGAGCGATGTTGAAGAGAGTCTACGCGAACTTCCAAGAACGTCTCTAGCACTGCATCAACGATTTCGGCCACCACATGCCTGATGTGATTTTCCACACTTGACTATCTCAAATACTATTTTCTTGTGAACCTGATTCCATCAATAAATTTGTTTTCGAGTAAAAATTAACTATTTTATGATTTTTTTAAACCGTCCATCCTCTCTGCCGCAACCTGTACAAAGGCGTTTGATACTCTGGAACCATCTATTCTTGAGAAAAAGCTTATATACTTTGGTTTTTCGCAATCTGCAATTAATTTTGTATTAAGTTATTTCACTGACAGGAGTCAGATGGTTGTGATTGGGTCAAGTATCTCGGAGGAGATACCAGTTAAACTAGGGGTACCACAGGGTTCCATTGTGGGACCATTATTGTTGTCAATTTACATTTCTGACTTCCACGAGTACGTTGAACACTGCAGTATTCATCACTATGCTGACGACACTCAATAGTAGTTTGGCTTTGATATTAAAGTTTTAAAAAATGCCGAACATAGCAAATAGAAGAGCTACAAAAAATGCACGTATTGACCTTGACCCGTAAAGTAATCACAACACAAGCCCCTCCATATCTATCAACCAAATTTATCAGATACTCAGATGTTAATCAACTGAACACAAAGAATAAACATATCTTTGTTATCCCGAGACATTCAACATATGTATTAAAAGGTCGTAGGTATATGCTATCAAGCTATACAGCGCGTTGCCTACCGAGTTCACTCACTACTCTATAACGAATTTCAAAAACAGATTGAAGCATTTTATCTCCGATTTAATTGCACAGTAAGTAGACCATGGCCATGAATAGGGACTCGTTACAGGTTTTTTAACTTTTTTGTTTTCATTGGGATTAGAAAATTTACACAAATGTTTGTTGGGCTAAGTTGAAAAACGCTTTTTAAGCGACACTTCGCCTTTTTATACTTCGTATAAATAAAGTCGGATTATTATTATTATATGGGGTCTCTCCCCGCTCTGTGCGCATATTTTATACTTTGCCCGGGGTGCACAAAGCTCTGAAGTCACCCATAGAAACTAATGATGTTTCCTAACTATGCACACAATTCAAAACAGTTATTTATTCGTTTTTTTTTCAGGTGGTTTTGAATGGTATTGAATATAAACCAAATGTAGCAAGTCAAAATAAGAAAGAGGCTAAAGCAGCAGCTGCGACGCTTTGTCTGCAGCAAATAGGCTTACTTCCTGTGGAGCCATCAACATGAAATGTTTTCATACAGTTTAAGGTGTTTTTGGATATCATGTTCCTTGATTTTTGTGCAAATAAATGTTAATTTTATACTAATTATTTTTCTATTTTATGTCCATTTGATTTTCTATTCTGTATTGTTGGCTTAGGTCACTTGACTAAAGGGATGATCACTATAAATGTTTTGAAGAGGCAACATCGAAAATTTTACCCAAATTCAAATCTAGCTTAGCTTTATAAAATATTAAAATACCTGACTAACCAGTAAGTACTTCAAAGTTCAGAACTCTCAAAACTAAAAATTTATTCCTACTGAATTTATTGGGCAAGAGGAAATAAAAAGTTCATGGTTTGTGAAATTTTATTAGATAGGGTGTAAACCAATAAATCTTAATTACAATAATTGAAAACCAAACAGACTCTCTTCCTAATCCTTTTCAGCAATTGCAGTCAGGTGTCTGTCAATCTCTTGCTCAGTCAGTTTCCTGAACTTATGATTATCTGCAGAAACAACACCTACTTCAATCTCTGTTGGTTTGAAATCAACTGATAGTACACTAGATAAACAGCTGATAGCAAGTTGGATAACATCATCATGTTGAAGATCCTGCTTTTTCTTCAATTTTTTCTCTAGATAGCTGTTAGCCTCAGTCTGTTTCGCACCTACACTCACTGCTCTGTAGCCACAATAGTAGCCTGCAGGTCTGCCTTGTAGAACACATGGTCCTAGCTCATCGTCGTAGCCAATCAAGACCATTGAACACCCCTAAAAAGTTATAAAGATCATAATTAAATCTCCAAATATAGGTAATAAAGTTATTGAGGGAAATTCCACAATTAAGGAGAAAAATTAAATGAAAAAAGTTAAGACTAAGTCTGTGTTAGGAGGACTGCAGTGATGAATGTAAAAAAATTTATATGTTATTTAGTTCTCATTTTCATATTCAAATTAAAAATTTATTTATTTCCACTACATTTAGTAAAACTTCACAAAATTAAATAGTAATTATCATAACTACAAAAAAAGGCAGTACAGATTTCATCTGTAAAATTGTAATATTAGCATAACTAGCAAATCTGTACTTCATGAGGGAGTAGTTGAATTTAATAAATTGGATAATGATATTAAACAGTTTGAATTCAAAATGCTTATGGTGAACTTGAAAAATCACTTTATGAATGCCCAAAATGCAGTGATGTAATTTTAATAGACAAAAACATAAAATTACAAATGTGAATAATCACACAAAAATTAACATTGCAGCAATGAACTGACTTATAATAGAAAATAAGCCCATGATTCAAACTCCAGGGCTAAATAGAGAAAAATATCTACCTAAATATCAGAAACAATGTAAGCCCATGAAAGACAAATTCCAGGGTTGAAATTTTTCTTCAAGATTTATGTAGGGTGATTGTAACAGCCCATTAGTAGGGATCAAAGGGATAAGACATTTATCTACCCATACAGCAAAGAATGAAAATTACAACCTGTGATTGAGAAATTCCAGGTTTGAAGAGAATGAGATATCTATCTAACAGGGCAACAAATAAAGAAGGTAAGAGTCCAAAAATGAGAACTGTGGAAAATTCTAAGAAATGGAGCAAGATACCTAATCCATAGACTATAGAACATCTAACCTAATCTACTTAGAAAGTATAGAAACATTTGATAATTTCCATTGTGAACAAATATTCTTTGATTTGGTTAGATTTTGAAAGGCACTAGAATCTCACCAGTCTCCCTTGGGCTTGTATTAAAAAAGCACACTCCATAGATTCATAAATAATATAAACTCTTGTCCTAGAAGCAAAACATATACAGGGTTGTCCAGAAAGTAGTAGGACTCATTTTCCTTCCGCCATGACTGTACTTTCGGATCGTGCGCGCACCGACTGGATTCGGTAGAGGGTGTTCCTAAGCTAACGAATGAGCGGCTGGTCAGTTAACTGCGAGCCACTTAGAGAGTCAGAACAGGCATTTTCGCGCGACGTGTTTCTGTGAGTGGTGCAAGCCGAAAATGCAGCGTTCGTTAGAGCCCCCCCCGGACTTTTTTTTGTTTCCTCGCTTGAAAAGGCAGATGAAGGCAAGCATTTTGAGACGACAGAGGTGATCCAAGCCGCATGCACCGCAGCTTTCAAGGCTATTCCGGAAAATGCCTGGAATGCTTGGAAATCGCGCTAGCAGCGCTGCATCTACGCAGAAGGAGCCTATTTTGAAAGTTTTAAAGAAATGTAACGATTGGCTCAATATTTTTTTTTAAATCGCTCAGTCCTATTACTTTCCGGACAAACCCTATATTAAAATAGTTACTTGCCTAGTGGTCTCATTTCAGCATTTTGTGTATAAAACCTGTGATATCTCAGCTACTCTCCTACACATTGTATCAATGGGCATTTCATATCCATATTTATACTTGAACTGAGCAGCTTCATATCTGGCTCTCTGGACCTGAGACTTGCTGTCCGCGATCATGCCAGTCATCACACAGCCAGAGTTATCAGTAAGTTGGAACAAATGGGTGATCGTTCCAGCATCTATGAGCTTGTCGGGGATCTCCTTTGGTGACACAGCAAGCCGGATCAACCCCTTTCACAGCCACTGAGGTTAGACCTGCTTGGTTTATAGCTTTAAAAGGCATATTCCACTTGGTACAACCTGCCTTCTGGCGAGAAGATAGTAATGTGCCTATCGAAACCTGCACTGCTTCCTCGCGACATGCTGAGCAATTTTAATGAATCTTGGAAGCCGAAAAGTTCAAATAAAACAGGATGATTTACAAATATTTACTTGGTCACTGTCTGTCAAATTTCATCAAAACCTCAAGTTTTTTTGACAGCTTGTCAACTAAAAATGTCAATTCTTGAAGTGTCGTCCTCTTCTTTTCTTAACTAGCAGTCCAGTTCTATATCATATGATGCACCCTGACGGCTTGTCAACTTTTCAGCTGTTTGTCACGCACATTTTGGGCATTCCAATAAAAATAAACAATGCTCAACTGAGTATCAGAAAGTGATAAGTGTTTCTCAGTGCTGTTCTCTATAAGAAAATGGGTATGATAGAAAAGTAATCAGCGTAAAATTTAATCAAGATCAAGGTAAGAAATCCTTGAAAAAAATATTTCAACACGGCAACCTTTTGTCTATTGTAGGATGTTTTACCTGTAGCATGGAAAGTGGAATACGCATTTACAATGTCGAACCGCTAGTAGAAAAAGCACACTATGGTATGATTGCAAAATGATAATTTTTTGGGAGACAGTTATTGTACTCATATTTCAGATGCAGACATGGTAGGAAGTGTCGCACAATGTGAAATGCTCTTTAGGACTAATTTATTGGCTATAGTCTCAGGTGGATCTCGTCCGAAATTTGCTGACAATGTTTTGACAATATTTGATGATCTAACAAAAAAATTTATTTTAGAAATATCATTTGCATCATCCATAAGAGCTGTTAAACTGAGAAAGGATAAGTAAGGTACTGTTTTTGATATTTCTAGTACTTACTGATATTTTTTTTTACAGAATAATTGTTGCTCTTTTGAATCAAATTCATGTCTTTTCATTTCCAACCCCAACACAGAGGCTATTTACATTAGAAACTAGGGAAAATCACAGAGGACTATGTGATGTTAGTCCTCTTACTTCTGCAGAAAAACAAATTTTGGTTTTCCCTGGCCACAAGCTTGGCAGTGTTCAGTTAGTGGTAAGTTGCAAAAATTATATTATACCAAGGATAAAGAAATCTCATCACCCCAAACTAAACTATCTATATGGTTTCAAAAGTTGACAACCTTCCTTACACAAAGGATATATAATATACATATGGAATGTGACTGTTGGCCCCTTTAATGTTGGTACCACTGTGACAGCTTTCCTTCCAACTACCTTGGGTCCCTGCAGGAACTTTTTAGAAAGGGCCCAAATAAAAGAATGCATGACTATGCTTCCAAAGAAATTTATCTTCTTATATTAACTATAAGATATACTAAGAAGTAAATAAACTTACCTTTGAGGATATATCTGGGAAAAACTGCAAAAAAATACACCAGACGCGTTTTTTTCTGATGCACAAAATAATTACTGTTTGAATGTGTGACTGTAATCCTACCAGATGAGACATACCTGATTTTTGACACCTCTGATAGTGCTATGTGACTATCAGGTATCAGGTGCAGAAGGCACTGTTGCCATTTTCATCATCTGTACCTGGTTTACAATACTTACAATATACTTGTGTAATTTAAGTGTAAACCATTAAAAATTTTAAATTAAATCTCTACTCTACATAAATGTTCATTCAATAATAATTAAAACTCACAAGCCATAAATATAAGTGTCTAGCCTGGTTCCAAAAACGTTAGGGAATCCCAAAAACTCTAGATCAGCATTATAATTCATGAGAGTCTTGTGATTTATAGTTTGGAAAATATTACCTGTTCAGCAAAAAAGTGCTTTTAGGACTTATCATGCACAGAAATAGGGATATCTAGCGCCCCAGTATGGATAGGGGCACACAAAAGTGAGCTAGGATGTTTAGCTCTAAATCAGCAGGGCACAAGATTAGCAACAGCTTCAAATAAGGGTACCCTCATAAGAGTGTGGGATACAACGACTAAAAATCAGCTGGTTGAACTTAGGAGAGGATCTGATTTAGCTACTTATATTGGTAAATTATAAAATGATTCATGTGTGATTTCTATTTTTATATTTTTCTTTTTTGTAGCATTAACTTTAGCAGAGATTCAGATTACTTATGTTGCTCAAGTGATAAAGGGACTGTTCACATATTTGCCATAAAGAATACAATTTAAATAAGAGGATTCTGTAAGTATTAGTTTTCATATGTACATGAAATACTTGATATTTCAAAATCACAAAAAGTCTCAAATTATTATATAATGTGTTTATCATGTTTTTAGGATACCAAGTGGTGGTGGAATATTAGGAAAGTATGGAGACTCACAATGGGCTTTAGCAAATTTTACAGTGCCACCAGAGTGTGCTTGTATTTGTGCTTTTGGGCCAAACAGTTCTGTTATAGGTAAATGTTACTTGAAAAACAAGACAAATTATTTTTCTAAGCAGGGTTCAATTTTTCAAAATTTAACAAAAGCATCAGTGCCATGAGTTCAATACAAAGGTTGCATCAACTAGTGTTCAGAGTCACTAAATATGGATGGTTGAGAAATGATGGGCATTGTTATAGTTAAAATGTTCATTAAGATTCACTTATATTTGTAGGGTACTGTAATGTAGACAGAAAAAATTTGTCTGAAGGTTGAGAGAAGTGGGTATAACAACATATAGTTGAAAGAGCCAGAGGGTGGCTGGATAGTGAAGCAGTCTGCCGCATAGTTTATTCTCTATATTCTTGAGTGTGATTTGTGTTTAATCTGTTTAGGATCGATTCCGGGTCATATACATTGCACTCAACCTGTCAGACAAATTTGGTTTTCCCTGTATATTGAGTCTATTGAAATAAGACAGCGCAGAACGCCATCTATTACCAGAATCAATCAGTGCTAGAGCAGTTATCAGTTAGAACTGAAAAGATCTCAGTTCAGTTTTGATAGTAGTAGTAGATGTGGCCTGCTTGACTTTGAGCACATTTAATATAACTACTGATCAATGTTAAAAATAGACTGGGAAACTGAATAAAGGTCACATGTATTTTTTTAGCTATCTGTTTGTATGGTACCTTCCACAAATATGTCTTTACATCTGATGGTATCTGCAATAGAGAAGCTTAGATGTCTATCTAGATGTCTGTGAGATGAAGATTACTTACAATAATTTTAGGTCAGAAGACACATATATTGAATGTGTGGAGTCAGCATTGTGGTAAATTAGTCAAATAAGGATAATGTAATTTTTTACTATCATATCTCATAGTAAAGGGATAAGCGTTTGTAATATGTGCTATACTTTAACTATATTTAATCAGTGTGTAATTTTTTTATGAGAAAAATTACCATTATTTTCTCAGTTACTCTGCAGAAGTGTTTATTGTGACTAGGTAAACTGAATTTTTGAATGAAATCTTTATGTTACGATGATAGTTGTATCATTTCAGATAAAGTGATTTTATATTAATGGTGCTAAACATATTTAAATTATAGAGGTACTTTTATTTTTTTAAATAAAACTATAAACAAACATGTTCTCAATTACATAAATTCCCCATATAAATGTTCAACTGGTTCGACGCTCATGTGGATCATATTGTTTCATCTGAGCCTTAGCAACCTCCTGTACCCTTTCTACAAAGAAATGTTAAGAATCTTCAAAGCAGAATCATAAAATTCAACTTACTATATTGTCAGGGTTCAACATTGGATCGATATTATAGGATAAACTGTAATGGCTATAGCCCCAAATAGTCCACCTATTAACGCAGCATACCTCCAGCCTTTCAAAACAGCCATTTTCAGCACATGAACTGAAAAATTTTAAATGTTTTGAATTTTCTTACGTAGTGAGGTTAGGCTGTACTGTATCCAATTTGACATTGGCACAGTGATTACATAAAATGTTCACGATTTCGATACGAAACGAGTCGGTGCATTATAGTCCAGTCCACAATTACATTAA
>CAVLJG010000003.1:13614040-13807613 GCA_963669975.1 Acanthoscelides obtectus
CTCCACGTGAAACAGATGTAGGAGGTTAGAAGGTTTTTTCCCCCAAAATTGCCTTTCGATAATTTTTAATGTGTTCGGGTGTATTGATATCTAGTGCTAACAACCTAACGATGGTTTCCGTCGTTATCAATAAACCCAATGTGTCCGTCCTTTTGGTTTTATATTTGTAACAAGTGCTCTCATCCACGCTTTCGTTTTGAAACACCATTTGGCTGCAACCTCAGCGACGAGTAAGTTGTCTGATAATTTAAACCCTTCCCGTATTGGTGCTACCTTCATATATCTGTTTTCAGCTCCGGAAGATGGCTCCATAGAGACCTCGAAAAGCTCGAGATTACCGTTAAATTAAGCCTAAAAAAAATTGAAAATTTCCCAATTAACAATCGATTGTATTTATATATATACAGGGTGTCCGCAAAGTTGGGGTTTCCTTTACACGACGTGTAGATCTTGAAAACATAAGCAATTTTTCTTAGTACCATATACACCAATGTCTTAAGGGAACCGAGATAAAGGGCTCTGCAACATCAAAAATATCTGAATACCGTCCTGTAGCCGCGACCCGCCGCGATATCACAGACTGGTACCGGCTACTAGCTGAACCCGACGACAGAACTGGGTCGGGGGTCGAAGTCAGTGTGTCAGGTCAGTATGCAACCTTCAACCGACGGTAAAGGGTCACGCGTATAGAGGTAACGACCCGTATAATCGATTGCGTTTCAAAAAAAAAAATAATAATGGCACACTCATACACCAATAATGAACTCGTTGATATGTTGTTAATTTATGGCGAATGTCTTCAAAATGCTACAGAATCGTCGCGAGTATATGCAGATCGTTTCCCTAGACGACATCATCCAAGGCCCCGCCAGATTTGTGTACCTGGTCCAGAGAGTCAGGGATATGGGCCATTTGGAGGAATTTCGAGGTGGGCACAGTGGGAGGCCTAGACAACCACGAATGGTGCAAGTTGAGGAAGAACTACTGAATCGCGTAGACGAGAATCCCTCAACAAGCACTAGAGACGTGGCTAGAGAAGTGCAAGTATCAAAAACTAAAGTGTGGCAAACGTCCAACGTGTACAAGCCCTTCAACCTGACGATTTTCCAGCAAGAGTGCGGTTTTGTGAGTGGTTGTTGCATCAACATGACAATAATCCTGACTTTTCGAAGTGCATATTGGTGACAGACGAATCTACGTTCACGCGTAATGGGGTGATAACTTTCGATTTCAGGCAGAGACGTACTTAGCCCTTCTCGTCAACTGGAGAGTGAGTACTTTTTCCTTTATTTTTTTTTACTTGGTCGCCCTCGTTTTACTACACATTACCTTTGTTATTTCAAGGGTAGTTGTTTCTGAAAAGGAAAACCCCAACATATATATATATATATATATATATATATAGGGTGTCCGCAAAGTTGGGGTTTTTCTTTCAGAAACAACTACCCTTGAAATAACAAAGGTAATGTGTAGTGAAACGAGGGTGACCAAGTAAAAAAAAATAAAGGAAAAAGTACCCACTCTCCAGTTGACGAGAAGGGCTAAGTACGTCTCTGCCCGAAATCATACCGCTCCAACAGAAAATGAAATCAGCTGATGCGCTACCGAGCAGACGCAGAAACCACATTGATTGTCTTACACTTAATGGAACATCTTCTAACAAGGAAGGCAAAATGTTGCGTAAAAAGTCTAGATATTGCATCCCGTCCAATCGATTTGGGAGAATAAATGGTCCAATGAGCATTACCGTTCACCATGCCAGCCCAAACATTCACCGAAAATGTTTGTTGAAAATGTGCCCGACGGACAGCGTGCGGATTTTCTACTGACCAAACATGAGTGTTGCGAAAGTTATTCACCCCATTGCGCGTGAACGTAGATTCGTCTTGTCACCAATATGCACTTCAAAAACGTCCGGATTATTGTCATGTTGATGCAACAACCACTCACAAAACCGCACTCTTGCTGGAAAATCGTCAGGTTGAAGGGCTTGTACACGTTGGACGTGAAACGGATACAGCCCCTCTTCACGCAGCGTTTGCCACACTTTAGTTTTTGATACTTGCACTTCTCTAGCCACGTCTCTAGTGCTTGTAGAGGGATTCTCGTCTACGCGATTACCTCTACACGGGTGACCGTAACCGCCGGTTGAAGGTTGCATACTGACCTGACACACTGACCCCGACCCAGTTCTGCCGTCGGGTTGAGACCTTGTACCAATCGGTGATGTCCCGGGTCGCGGCTACAGGACGGTATTCAGATATTTTTGATGTTGCAGAGCCCTTTATCTCGGTTCCCTTAAGACATTGGTGTATATGGTACTAAGAAACATTGCTTATGTTTTCAAGATCTACACGTCGTGTAAAGGAAAACCCCAACATTGCGGACACCCTGTATATATATATATATAGAGAGAGAGAGAGAGCATATATATGCTCTTAACCCCCGTGATCCAGCCCTGTGTAAAAATTTGTTCTCAGCTGACATGTCCTGACTACCTCTCTGCCAAATTTATCTTCAGGTGCCAAATAGTGTTCGAGTTTCTATAAACTTGAAAAGTGATAAGATTCCCCATAATAGTATTCAACCTCCTACCCCCATCTTGAGGACATAACTTCTTCTGAAACTCTTTGTAATACAATGATTTTGTTAGATGACACCTCTATCCACTTAAAAAATCTATAAAATAATTGAAGACAAAACATACTCCTACTTGTAGTGTGGATTAATTTGAAATATTCTACATTTTCTACAAAACTTGAATGTGAATGCCACTTTACTCTCTTAGGGGTGGAATTTCAAAATTTCTTTATAAGTGCTTATTTAGATTGTACCAAAAAGCCGAGCATATGTCACCCATATCTGTATACCTTATCTGTATAGACGTAAAAATTTGTATACTTAATAATTTATAGCTGGGAAACGTTATCAATTGTACTTGAAGTAAAACAAAACACGAAACAAATCTAAATCAAGATGACCACGCTAAGAAAACGAATGTCGAAATATGTTTATACCCTTACCCATTTCGGTCGGACCAGCGACTGAACGGTTCCGCGACAGACAGCTCATTTCAAATTCCATTACGTTGTTTGGGCTGCCATGAAATACTCGTAGATATTTCAAAGTTAGTTCCCAAGATAAAGGCAGCCTACGTGCTATTCCAGAATATAATCTTATCTCTGTACCAAATTTCATCCGAATCTATTCAAACATGTTGGCGAGATTGATTAACAAACATCCACGCTTTCTAATGTATAATATTAGTAAAGACTAATTCGCCCCGTTTGATAAAAATTGGTCAAATCGTATATACGTTAAACTTATTTTTCTGTATGTTTGGAATAACCTGTAGCATTATTTAGCTTCGCTAATACGAATTACCGCGGTATCATAATCATACATTACGCAATCAATAAAATAACGCGACGTTAACCTTTGCCATAAGTTTGTAATCACAAAGCTTTTTATTATGGTATAGATCAGAGTACTGATAAAGTTATTTTTGAAAAGTATGATAATTACCATTGTATTTTTCATCTCGTACAAATCCTGCGATACTTCTGGCATTTTGAATGAGAAACATACACTTTCTAATACACTACACAACAACGTTCAACTAAGGACTGTCGTGGATATCACAATGTTCGTAATCAGTTTACTGACCAAATAATTTAGCAACACGCCATCAGGGGGGTCATAAGATAAGAAACATATATAAAATATACACAAGCGCGATGCGATATTATTTTATTAATAATGTTGAAACTATTAATTTTACGAACGACGGTCCAAATAATGCAGTTTAGAAAATAACAGAATAAATTTGCTTTGGTGATATTGTAGCCCACAACTACAGTATTTCGTCAACGAAGACCGCAGAGTCAACTCATGTAGGGAGGGGGGGGGGGTCGGTTAGTAAAAATTATATATAATATAGTAAGAGTTAAAAACATAGAATAAACCAAAAATTATTTAAATATAAAAAATCAATATTATAAAAATATGCGCATAAAAACAGAGCTAAACTGAAATCAATGCGAAAATAATAATTTTCTTGGTTGGTGAACAGAACTATCAACAAACTATGAACAATATTTCGTCTGAGTCTTATCTAAGCCTTGTACAGAGAAATAGTTGATCAGCTATTTTGTTTACAGCAAATGAAAACATATCATCAAATTTACAAATCCTATAAAATAAATACAAATATGCTAAGATTAAGTCTATGTTAGACAGTGTTCGATTTTGCAAATGTTTAAGGTGAAATTAAAAAAATCACTTTATGAAAATGCAAAATGCATAGCGGGTGGTAATTTTAACAGACAAGAATATAAAATTAGAGAAAATTGATTGAAAAATGTGTAAAGAATAATTATACAAAATTGACATTGTAGCATTAATGCTAAGTAAATCTTCAACAAATGAAAATTTTTGTTTAGGTTTTTTGGATTATTCAAAACAAGAAAGGTTCTGTATAAATATAAATTGAGCAGGCGCTTACAAAACAATAACAAAACAAAGGTTTACAATACAATAATATGATTTGAGGTTTCGTTAGGAATTTTGGCATCACTAAAATTTTGGATTTTCGTATTGTTTTTCGTGGTCGAAAAATGCATACAAATATTAAATCGCTTATATCTCCAAAACTATCAACTTTAGAGAAAAGTTCACAAAAATTTTTTTGTTCAGAATTCCTCAAAAAAGAACAAAAAAATTAAACAATTTTTGATGTAATTTTGGGCCTAGCCTGAATAACATTATACAGAAAAATATTTTTTGTGCAGATACGAATATACTGCTGGTAAGGTGTGAATGATCAATTTATAGCGCAGGCAGAAGCCTAAATGTCAGGGCTGCTATGAGGAGATTAAAGAAACTTTTTTATTCACATTTTTGAGCTGGCCAAGTTTAGTAGATTGTTCCACAATCTCGACACCCTAGGGACAAAGGAGCGGTCGTATCGGCCAGTTATGGGAGGCTGAAGTTAGGCAGGTCTGCCTAGCAGGCACATCGCGCGGGCAGCATCATGGAGGAGAGCTCTAACGAGCAAAGCCCATTGGCGGAGCGGTAAATGAGAGTTAGATAGCCGATGGCCAGCCGGTGGGAAAGGGTCCCGAGACTGTCCTTAAATAAACTGTCATCAAACAGTCGGACAGCCCTCCTCCGAACAGCATCGAGCATGGATAATGTAGTCGAGGCGGCAGCACTCCGAACATGTGAGCAATACTCGAGGCTGGATCTTAGCTAAACGTATTTATTTATTTTTTCACCAGCATCTAATTTCTTTACTCTCTACAGGCCTTAGAGGGAATACTGTTCATATATACTGTTCTAATCACGTGGAACGTTCTTAAGTTCCGAGCTTTGAATCTAAAACCGATAATCCCAAGAATCCTACATGTCACTTGTATTCCGATATTTATGAAAGAGTCATGGAAGAAGTTTCGAGTCGATTTGATTTCACATGTCACCTCACATAATACATCATAAAATTGCAACCAAGCTGTGTTCTTTATCCGAAAAGTTTTGCAGTTGTTAAAACTACCGAATTTGGCGTACATGACCAGTACTCTGATACAGATATCAAAATCTATCATGTAGTTTGCAATAGTAGCAGAAGCGGATTAAAATGCTATAGGCCGCGCGCCCCAACGTGTTATTAAAATATCTCTCCTGCTCTTCAATTTTCAATCATCATGCAATCATTTCCTTGTATCATGCTAGCTTAATCCGGCCCTGGTTTGCAGATAGGGTAGAGAACAACAAAAACAATATTTCACAATAGCTATACATGCACATGAGAAGTTGCATCATACATTTCAGCTAATGCACATCTTAAAATGGACTTTCTTTATGATTGCATATTACACAGGGTGTCCCAGAAGTCGACGTCAAGCCGAAACCGGGTGATAGGCAAAGTCATAACAGCTATCAGAAAAATATTTAAACAAATTTTATGTATGTGTTTTGAAAATTATAGGTCTTTGAAAAAAATATAGAAATTTCACACCCTACGGCAGTCTGTCAACTCCTGTTACTACAAATATTAACTTTTTTTGGATTTTATTTTTACAATGTAATGATGAATAATGCATCTTCAAACTGGTGTCTCAACCTTACTGCCAACTTTTCTCGTTCAGGAAAAATTGCCACTTATTTCCCAACCAAGTATTCCAAAGTAAAACTTTGCTCAACTTTAACTGGCTGTACTGGAAAAAAATGTACTACGAGAGTTTGGCAAGGAACCTTAAAAGTTGGCGCATTTAATAAGGATTCCAAAATGGTATAACACTTAGACGATTACTCGTTAACTTATGCACAATTTTTATTTGAAGAAAAACTGATGAAAATTTTTCAAAATTTCCTAATTAAACAGCGATTATGAAAACGCACAAGGACCCTTAAGGATAACTGTTTGCACAACAGTGGGCGTCAAAATGCTGCTGAGAATGATTTACCTTTACAGCAAATGCTCAAACTGTTTTCCTTCAGCCGCAATACACGCTCGACATCTTCTTAAAAAAGATCGGGTTATTAAACGAGCGAATCCACGGTTATTAACAAACTCAGCTGCTTCCAATAGTCTTTGCCGTAGCTCAGCTACATTTTGAATCGGCTTGAAACACACTTTTTCTTTTACAGTTCCCCAGTAAAAAAAATCTAACGGATTCAAATCTGGTGACCGGGCTGGCCACGGTATTGTACCAGACCGCCCTATCCATCTGCCTGGAAAGTTTTGATCGAGATACTCTCTCACTGAGAGTGCATAGTGCGCTGGGCAGCCATCATGCTGAAACCACATGTCCCTGTAAATACTCACTGACACGTCCTCCAATAAATTTTCTAAATGATTTTGCAAAAAACCTAAATAAACCTCAGCAGTCAAAGTCTCTGGGAACTCAAACGGACCGATTATTTTACCATTTAAAATTCCTGTCCAATGGTTTATCTTGAAGCGATATTGAGATTTATCTTCTCTCATCAAATGTGGGTTTGCTACGTGCCACTCGTGTAAGTTATGAAGGTTCATGTACCCTTCTTTCTTAAATGTGGTCTCATCTGACCATAAAATTTTTTCAAAGAACCGTGGATCTTCCCTGTGTCTTTCTAACATTGTGCGACAAAAAGCAACTCGGGGCTCATAAGATGTCGAGCGTGTATTGCGGCTGAAGGAAAACAGTTTGAGCATTTGCTGTAAAGGTCAATCATCATCAGCAGCATTTTGACGCCCACTGTTGTGCAAACAGTTATCCTTAAGGGTCCTTGTGCGTTTTCATAATCACTGTTTAATTAGGAAATTTTGAAAAATTTTCATCAGTTTTTTTTTCAAATAAAAATTGTGCATAAGTTAACGAGTAATCTTCTAAGTGTTATACCATTTTGGAATCGTTATTACATGCGCCAACTTTTAAGGTTACTTGCCAAACTCTCGTAGTACATTTTTTTCCAGTACAGCCAGTTAAAGTTGAGCAAAGTTTTACTTTGGAATACTTGGTTGGGAAATAAGTGGCAATTTTTCCTGAACGAGAAAAGTTGGCAGTAAGGTTGAGACACCAGTTTGAAGATGCATTATTCATCATTACATTGTAAAATAAAATCCAAAAAAAGTCAATATTTGTAGTAACAGGAGTTGACAGACTGCCGTAGGGTGTGAAATTTCTATATCTTTTTCAAAGACCTATAATTTTCAAAACACATACATAAAATTTGTTTAAATATTTTTCTGATAGCTGTTATGACTTGCCTATCACCCGGTTTCGGCTTGACGTCGACTTCTGGGACACCCTGTATGCAGAGCCCAAGCTATTGAGCATCGTTCCTATGAGTCTTGCCGTTTTGGGAATCCTACCCACGCACGCCATCTGCCAACCGAATTTTCTTCAGTCTCCAAAACACGGCTCTAGAGGCTCCCGAAAACAAAAGAACCCCACAGTCTTCTTATGGAAAATGGCTTTCGGTTGAATTAGTTGAAATTTTGCATATAGGTAGTTTTCAACATGGCGATCAAAATTCCCAATGGAAAAACACACCAGAAACCCCTCCTCGACCACCTATATGGATGCCAGAAATCCTCCATGTAGGGGTTATTCATAGTTAAGGTAGGACAACACAAGTTTTATTAAGTAATATTACTAGAGAAGAAGTAAAACATACTGTTGTTAGAATTTATTCCAGACTGACTAATGGTAATCAGGAATATGACCTTGACATAGACCTTGGAGGTTATTGTCAAGGTCAGGTAAGTTTTTAAAAGTGGTGCATCTCACTTTTCACCAGAAAAACAAAGCATAAAATCTACTTTCCTGTAGTCTTTGAGTATTTTGAAAACTCAACATTTGAAATTAATGGTCAGGTAACCTCTAACCGAGGCGTAATGATAGAAGTAGCATATTATTACAACTTGTGATGTTGTCAGAGAACAAGTAAAACGTAACCTTGAAGGTTATGGTCCAGGTACCTATATATTATATTATATAAATATCAAGACACATTTTCCGAGTGTTCTACGACCGTATCGTCAGTCGTATCACCCCTTTATGGCCTGCTTGATTTTCATAGTTTTCTGTTTCATGTCAGCGCTCTATTTTGAGGTTATGTTACAAATAATAATTTGATTCAAATTATTCACGATTTTGATTTATATAATCTGTTATACCAACCTAAATTCTCCTACAATTCAAAAAGAAAACATAGCCTCACAATAGGAGAACGTTGACGGTGACACGTAACTGTAGAAATCTAGAAATACCACAACCTTTCTGAAGGAGAGAAAAGACTATGAAAATCAAGGAGGCCATAAAGGCGTCCTACAATTGTAGAAACGACTGACTTACGGCCCTTAGTAAAACGGACAGTTCACTGACATAATACGTCTAGGGCATAAAGGAGGCGTTTATGGCTTGTGGCGAGAAATTTGAGGCCAAGGCTACAGAATAAGTCCAATATTGAGAATAGCTTTTAAGTGTATGTATATAAAATAAATTGATTGTAAATACTATCTCACTGATGAGTGGGAGTAGTTGCAGCCATTGCCTTTTACCAGCAAATAAATACAAGTATACAGTTCTCGTTGCCGATGAATATAGGACACATACTACCGCTCGGTAAAAGATAAAATACAATACAGAATCACTGGTTTGATATATACCAACATATTATGGTTCAATAATATCCAAGAGTACTACAAAATAAATTGTGATTGTGATATCGTTCCTCTTTTTGACGAAATACACAACTTGGCAACACCGCATCAATAGAGAAGTCAGTAAGATGTGCTTTCAGCGTACAGTTAAGAGCTAAATTAATTGCATAATAATCTCACGTAAATAGTATTGATAGTATTTCAGCGCATTCATGAAATATTGCTCGAACATACAACCACCTCTGCATGGTTGCCACTTTTCCAATCTTCCTTATCATGGGGACAACGTCGCCCATTCTTTTGTCTCCGGTTGTACAAGAGAATATCAGATGTGGATGCATCTGCCAATCGCCAATAGATTTGTTCATAAATATAATAAATATTAGAGCTTATATCGAAAAAAATTAACATCCGTGTATATGTTATTTTCTGTTGTAACGACAACCCGAAAACCTAGGTATTTCAATAAATAAGATAGGTGATAGGTATCTAGGTACGTCTCCTAGAAAAAACATGAAATAATAACAAAAGACAAAACGCTGTAGAAAATCGGAGAATGCTTATAGTCGTGCACACATTTATTCGCGCTTATAAATCAATAACAGAAAATTCAGTGCCTGCTCCTATATTGGATAAAACTAACAAATTAATGAAAAATCGACTTACCTCTGCCTAGCATCCCTGTACCACTTCTTGCCGTGTGCATCGAACTTTTGTGCTTCCGTAAAATCCATATTTCTGAACATAAGGCTAACACTAAAAACAAATGAATTCACTGATACACAGAGGTTATATTTTCGCTTTTATGTGCAATAAAACTGGCAGTGTAAACGGCAAATGCTTCAAATGAAGAGTTCAAAATCATCTAATTCAAAACTATGCGGTTATTTTTGTTCTATCAAAAAATAAATCAAGTAGGTATGTTTCTTATAAATCGACATAAGTCAGCTTGCTCTCGTCGGCAAATGACTCGGCGCTAGAGTGTATTTTTATCTATAAAATAAAACCAGAGTACGACGATATCTGTTTACTTTGCAAGTGTTAACAATGGAATTTGTTGAGTATTTTTTAAGTAAATATCGCATAGAAGCAGTGTCGCTCATTGTCAGTTCATACAGCGTGTTCCTTTAACAAATAAGTTAAACAAATGCATATTAAAACAATGTTTTGCTAGACAACCACACTTACGACCTAAACCTATCAAAGATTAGGCAACCACACATACGGCAAGACAAATGTTTTAGAATCATTTTGGCACTTTATTTCGATACATTTAAACACACATTCATAACTAAACGCATACTAAACGGGCAGATAGCACTTCCCAGTATTTAAACAATGAGATAATTTGAAATTATATAAATTATGACATTGTATCATCACTTTTCGGCGATGACAACTGTGAATTATCGTGACGTCACGACACTGTTACATAATTCTGCCGTGCCGAGTAGTCGAAGCTAATCATAAAGAGATGAGTTTCGTTAAAATACTATTTGAAACATGTCTGTTAAACCGATATGATAAATATTTGAATCATTGTTTATAAAAATCAAAAATTTATCTAAAATTAACCACAACATATCTAGCAGTGTACACGAGATCACATTGGAACCTACCTCACAGTGGCGGCACAACTGGGAATGGGGTTATGAGGTTTCAGGGTTTATAAGAATATAAGCAATATTGTCAATCAATGCTCGAATTGAATTATACTATAAGATACGCTTTCATTTTGTTCTGTTTATGAAGTAGATTAAGGAAATTAGAAATCAAGATCAAAATAATCATTGCTCTAACATACGTGTTTGTCTCTCGCTCGCTAAACAAAATTTATACTCCAGTTCTGACAATTGTGCGACAGGTTGCCGAGATCCGCAAGAGATTTCTTTGTTTCAATTTTGCGCGGTAGCGATACAATCCTCCGTTATCCTCCAGCGAAATAAGAAAGCTGCGCTAGTAGCGGAGAATACAGACGGGCTTATTTCGTAAGGTTATATTTTCCTTATTCAGCCCTGTTGCCAGAATTTGTAAACCTGGATAAGCTTAATTAACATAAATTATAAAAATATACTGGCTCAAATATAATAGGGATATTTAGTCACATATAAAAATATATTATATTCTGCTGGTTTTGTGGTCACTTGTCCTGCTGTGATTTTATGATTCTAAAGTCTATTCGTTTCATCTCCGGCTTGGACACAAATATTACCGATACTTTTCTATGAAAAAAATTAACAAGGATTTCTAATTTCTTGGGCTTACGGAAGTACGGCAATAGTGTCAAATGACCATGGTTCACTTTGCTGCTCATAAAAGCTACTTTCTTCGACATTCGTTACTTGCTGTCGCTGTCAAAAATAACGTAACGGAAGGCTTGACGATTCGTTATCTGGTGACTGGTAATCCTTTTATATGTTCACGTGGGAAAGAGTACCAGCTACATCACGGATTCCACCGACTTTGTGCGCAAGATTCAGGACTTCGTAGTTGAACCCGACGACATCCTTGTGAGCTTCGATGTCATCTCCCTTTTCACCAAGGTACTACTGAGGGAATGCCTGGATCTGGTGAGCAGGATCTTCCCTTCTGACATCTGCAAGCTCTTTGAAATCTGTCTCACTGGAAGCTACTTCGTATGGGACGGGGGCTTTTATGAGCAGACAGACGGAGTGGCAATGGGAAGTCCACTTAGCCCAGTTATAGCCATACCTTTTTATGGAACACTTTGAGAAGAAGACGGTTGATACATCGGAGAACAAACCAACAATTTGGTTCCGGTACGTGGACGACACCTTCGTGATTTGGAAACATGGCACGGACAGGCTAAACGAGTTTCTGCAGCACCTCGATGACCGGCATCCAAGCATACAATTTACCATGGAGATAGAGAGTGACCAACAACTGGCCTTCTTGGACGTCCTAGTCAGGAAGCGAGGTAACAAGCTGGGTCACACAGTGTACAGGAAACCAACGCACACAGACAGATACCTGCACGCTTTGTCCAATCATCACCCAGGTCAGAAGTATGGAGTCATCAGAACCCTTACAGAACGAGCTCGAAAGATTTGCGAACCAAAGAACCTCCAGACAGAACTTGAACATCTGAAAACTGCGTTCGAAGCAAATGGCTACAGCAAGAGGGACATGGAAAGATCAATGCGCTCGAGATCAGCCAGGCCACGTGAAATCGAACAGCGTCCGACCACCTCTCAAGCGTATCTTCCATTTTGTGCCAAAAGTCACGGACAGGATTCGCAGAGTCCTGAAGAGACATGACATTAAAAAAATCTTCAAGCCTACGAAGAAGATCCAACAAACCATCAGATCGGCAAAGGACAAGAAGGATCCACTCTCAGCTGCAGGAGTCTACCGCATACCGTGTTCATGCGGCAAAGTATACATTGGAACCACGAAAAGATCAATGGGAACGAGACTCAAGGAGCACAAAGCAAATTGCCGGCTAGGACAAACTGAGAAGTCTGCGGTAGCTGAACATGCACTAAGCAATGGGGCCACAGGATACACTTTGGAAGCTGCAGGTTGCTGTCATCAGTCAACGGCTATCACAATAGACTGGTCAGGGAAGCTATCGAGATCCACAAACATCCAGATAACTTCAACAGGAAGGAAGAGACCCTCAGACTCAACCCGATCTGGCACCCGATCCTCAGAAACGCCCGAGCAGAGCCGATCGACATCCCGAAGTCAACCGAAGCGGAACAAGCCACGTCACCTACCCTCCGGTATAAATGCAACCTGCGCAAGAGAAATCGACTGTCTACATCCAGCATCGGAAATGGAAGGACCTCGGAAGAAGCTTGCCACTCGTGCTAGCGAAACGTTAGGAAGAAATTCCAACCGATGACGGCCTTTAGACCCGAATCAAGACAGCAGTTTATATTTTTTTTAGGAAATGTAGAAATACAATACTCGATGAAATCTGATGGTATGCTTACGCTTATTACGCTATTCGCAACATTTGGTGACATTACCATAATAAAAGTATGTACCGCCTCTGCCTAACTTCAGAGTAGGGAACCAGCATTTACCTGGATTGTTCCCAACAGTTGTTGATGTCAAAATTGTCGACATACTTGACAGCTAGCTGTCGGTTCGTGTCAAGCAAAAAATAAGTGTCAAAATACACAAAAAATAATTCTTAAATCGCTGATAAAAACACGTAAATAAATATTAACAAATATTCCACGATAACCACAGACAACGATCTGAGAATTTTAAGGTATGGTCTTTTTTCTCTCTGAGCTCATTTGTTACTAGTAGTAGGTATTATTATGTATGAAAAAATACGATCACAAACTGCAGTTATTTTATCTTCTTTGACTTGCCCCTATAATATGAGTATATAGTTATGAATGAAACAAGCAAAAAGTAGCACTTATGTTTTTCTAATATGAGTATCCTCATATTTAGGGTATCAACTGTCTAGTCCAAACAATCAATATCCAGATCTACCTTGTGATACTCTGTACCTAGTACTAATCACTTACCTAATTTCATCGTGGAAACTTATCATATTTAACTCTTGATATTTTAATTTCTTTCTTGCAGAATTTTATAATCCTCAATAATACCAAGTTAAGATGTCAAGTTCAGATAATGAGAAAGAGCAAAAGCCATCATCAATTCCATCGAAATCTTCGATGGAGATTCTGTCAGAATTATTTAGCACATTTCATGCAGAGCCGCCTTTGATAATAAAAAGAGAAAAGTCTGAGGAATCAGGGAAGAAACACAAAAAGAAGAAAAAACATAAGCATAAAGATAGGAAACATAAGAAGAAAGATAAAAAGAAAAGGAGATCAGGTAGTTCCTCTAGTGGTGGCAATTCTGAGGTAGACCTGGCTAAAATACTGATTAGGCAAACCAAAGCTGAACAAAAGATTAAAATCGAAGGCACCAGTGTTGAATTGGATTTGAATAATATTAAACAGGAAGTCAAAAAAGAAGATGACATAGGTTCAAGGAAAATTAAAGCAGAATATGTAAAAGTAAAGAAAGAAAATACTGATGCTGAGGCTGAAAATAAAAATCAAACTAGCATAGGTAATGTAGTCATAATTATTTCTTCTAATTCCATCATATTAGTAGACATTTTTAAGATATACAGGGTGACAGGTAAATAGGTGTAAAACATTTTAGGAGGTGATAGTACAGCTCCTTTGCTATCAAAATTAGTATATAATACCATACCCTATATTCAAAGGTTAAAAAGTTATGGAACATTTAATTTTTTTTTAAAAAACAACCCAGAGTACAGAGTAAAATAGTTGAGATAAAAAAAGTTGGTGATTAAACATTCTTTTTTTGGTGGTTTCAGGTTATTATTTAAATAAATAATTCTCATAAATTAAAAAACATATGAAAACACTACTGAAAACGTATTTATTTTCATTTAAATGTTAAATAAAAATTTTTATTTTCAACTTTCACATTAAGAAGTCTTTTTCTTTTAAAAAAATCATAATAAAGAAAATGTACAAATAACTGCAAAAACTTCCTTGTTTCATTAGGTTTCTAAAATGGTATAATAACATATCAGTAAGTAAACCATGTAACAAAACAATATTACTTTGTTCGAAAGGAGCGCCAAGGGCATTTCATTGTACTGAGCAGGTTAACCAAGCCTTTCATGGTTCGACCCTTTTTGTTATTTTTTGTGCCCTGTGCGGTTATTCGGGTTTAAGTATTCAGAATCTGTCGTCGCTCCTCGGAAGCAAGCTCTGCGTGTGTTATAAGTGGACAGGTTCATTCATGAGAGACGTCATGATGCTGGTAGACCTCGGTTGTTTGACGACGAAGATCGAGAGGCAATACTGGAATGCCATGGCAGAGACCCGACGATGTCTACACGAGTTATAGCAAAGCAGCTTGGTTTAACTCAGTGGAAAGTTTGGTTCGTTTTGCATTCGGCGAGACTTTACCCTTTCCATTACACACCGGTTCAAGTATTAGAAGAAGGAGATCCTGCAAGAAGAATTGATTTTTGTCGATACATGCTTCATCGGGATCAAGAAGAAAACGACTATTTAACTAAAATATTGTGGACCGACGAGTCTTAAGTTTGACAGAGAGGGGACAACAAATTATCACAACTTACATTATTGGGCCCCACGAGAGGCAAATCCCCACATGACAAAGCCAAGAGCCCATCAAAGATTTTCGGTAAACGTGTGGATGGGAATCATTCATACGTATCTAATTGGACCAGTTTTTTTGCCTGACAACCTGAATGGCGAATGCTATGAAAACTTTTTGAGATCCGAACTCTGAGAGTATCTCGAAGACCTGCCTCTGAATATCAGGATGCTGGATTGGCCGAGGTGGACCGACACCGTGGCTAGCGAGGAGCCCAGATTTAACACTGTGTGACTATTATTTATGGGGGCACATGAAGTCACTGGTGTACACTGAGCCCATAGACACTCTTGCACAGTTGAAAGAAAGAATTATTGCTGCTGCTGACACTATCAGAGGACAACTAACTGGCCGCATCACGCGTACCAACATGAGAAAAAGACTACGGGCTTGCATAAGAAACAGCGGGCGTCAGTTTGAACAACAATTGCAATGAATTTTACCTTCATTTCATTATTGTATTTTACTTACCAATTGTAGTAACTTTTAGTCAGTTTTTATTATTCTGTAGTACAATTACAACTGTGTAAATAATCTAATCGTGTAACTTAACCGTAGTTTAAAATAATAACTATCCCATAGCTTACAGTTACATTATTTTCACAAAAACACTTTCTTATCAATCAGAGAGTTGTGAAAATAGGAGACAAGCCATTGGTAAATTTACTCCCTATTGTTGTATTACAATACATTATGTTTAGTTTCACACAGTTTTTGTGCACTTATCATACCAATTTAGATTCCTTATGAAACAAGGATATTATTTAAATTGTTTGTATGTTTTTTTGTATACTGATTTTTTTGTAAAACACCTTACTGTAAAACGTTATTTGTTTTTCTTAGTTAAACATTTTTGAATGAAAATAAATACGTTGTTTGGTATTGTTTTCGAATCTTTTTTAATTTATAATAGTTAATTATTGAAATAATAACCCAAAACCACAAAAAACAAATGTTTAATCGCCAACTTTTTTCTCTCTCGACTTTGTTGCTCTGAAATATGGATTGTTTTTAAAAAAATCTTAAATCTTCAATAACTTTTCAACCTTTGAATATAGGGTATGGTATTATATACTAATTTCGATAGCAAAGGGGCTGTACTATCACCTAAAATGTTTTCCACCTATTTACCTGTCACCCTGTAGACACATTATTTAATAAAGAAATTTCATTGAGTGTTTAAATATATCCGCAAACAACTTGCAGAGCTGTTATTTCAAAATTGTAAAGAGCTTTTAAATGAACTGTTAATTTTTGAAATATTTAGGCATTTGATAAATTTTTTCATGACTACTTTTTGACCAAGACTGATTTTTTAGCTTTTTTCTACCATAAGTACAAACAAAATCTTTTATCATTAGATATGTTTACAAATTGATCATATATTTTAGATGACGAAAATAATGCTGCAGATAATAGGAATGGAAAGAATAAAATTGTCATCAAGGACCTCAAGTCATCTTCTGTAAGTGAAGTCCTGAAAGAAAAAGAGAGAGAACATTCAGAAGGAGAAATTGTTGATTCTGATGATGATAGAAAGAAAAAACGCAAGAGCAAACATAAACACAAGTCTGACAGAGATTCAAGAAAACGTAGCAGGAGTAGGAGCAAGGAAAGGAGTGATAAAAGGGCAAAAACCAAAAGTTACAGTAGCAGAGATAAGGATAGGCAAAATGATAGACACTATTCTCATAATGATTTTTACAAGGGGCATTCGAGTCGAAGTAAAGATGATGAAAGAAATAGAGAAAGAGATAGACATAGAGATAAGTCAAGAGATAGGTATAAGGATGAGTATGATAAGGAAGTGGAAGAGTACAAAAGGAGTAGAAATAGAGAATTAGTAAAGGATGATGGGTTTTATAAGGGTAGAGATACGAGTGATAGAGATAGTAAATGGACATCTTCTAGAGATAGGTGAGTTTTACATATTAAATGCCACCCTGAGTTTTATTCAATTTACATGAAATTATTTGCTATTATATTGAAGTCTGACAGTTCTATATATATGTATATATATATATATATATGATTCTTAGTTATTGTCGATAATATCTAGCTAGGTGAAAGACTTGTCTTTGGGGATATCGACAAATTGTGCTAAGTGTACCCTTTTGACTTACAAATACTCAAGCTTTCGACAGGCCATGCTGCCATCATCAGGAGCTTAAAATAAAATTGAAAATAGTAAATTGCAAACCATGCTCAATTGATTAGAATTTCGTTACTTACTCCATCAATGAGATTGGTGCTAGTTGATGTTTTAAAATGTAATTGGGAACACAAGGCAAGGTGTGTAAATCCACTTTTTGATCATCAAACGGTCGATGGAAATCGATATCGGTGGATGTTCGCTCATTACATCTGCAAATGCGTGAAATAGGTCTTGATGGTTACTGGTTTCAACAAGACGGTGCGCCATGCCACACTGCAAATGAAATAATCTAGTTTCTGCAACGAAAATTCCCTGGACGTCTGATGTCAAAGAGAGGTTACATTGACTGGCCACCCAGGTCTACAGATTTGACCCCACCGGACTTCTTCTTGTGGGGTTATTTGAAAAGTCAAGTGTACGCCTGCAAGCCCCAGACCACTGAAGAACTCAAGAGAAACATTCTTACCGTAATCGCCGCTATACCACCAGAGATGCTCGAAAAAGTAATGCAGCAAAACGGGCACATTTTGTTTTGGCCAATGAAGATGTCCACTTGATGTTGTGTTCAAAACTAGTCCGCATAAATTGTAAAGGACCATATTTAATAAAAATACCCGATATATGGAAATAAATTTTTGGTTTTCAAAGTTATTTCATGTTTACATACCGACATAAAAGATGGCGCACCCTGTATATAACTTATTCATTTTCTGAGTTAAAAATAAGAAATGCAAATATGAATGATAACGTGTTACTGAAGACAAATGTTCTCATTTTTTCCAAAAAAATATTTTAAGATAATATAACTTGCTTGGGGAAAAAATCAGTTCCAAGTTGACTTATTTGCTTTGTACCATATATAAATATGCTTTATTATCTGAAGAATACAATCATTCTTAATGACAAGCTAACTTACAACTAAACTATAACATAATTGAATAAGTGGATTTTAAGTAAGTAAATTGTAGAACACACACATGGTATAATAGTTAGACAAATAACATATTAGACAAATTTTTAAGTTCATGACAGAATATCTTTAAAATTTTTTTTGTTAGCATAATCGAGAAATGTGATTATAGAGAACAATTTGATAATTGCCTAAAAAATATTATTTATTAGATTTGAAAAATATTCCTTCTTCTACCAATTTATTTAAATAATCTCTCTAATTTTTCTATCACGTTTGTTTTATTCCAGATATAGGGAAAGAGAACATGAAAGAGATCGCAAGAGAAGGTCCACCTCTAAAGATAGAGAAAGTTCGTCTAAAATTGATAAGAAAAAACTTCTAGAAATAGCTAGAAGAAATGCCATAAACATGATGAAATCAGGTAATCTACCAGCAGCTCTATCTTTAGGCCCACAGGCTCAAGAGAAAGTGATAGCAGCCATCAAGTCTGGAGGCAAAACTATAGAAGAGTTGACTGATTTCTGCAAGACTTTATCCAAGAAAGAGGAGCTTGGTGAATTGTCCAGTCTTTCTGAGAAAGATGATAGTGATAGTGATACTGATAAGCCGTTCCATCATCCATTCCAAATTAAAGATAGACCAACTTCAATCACAATGAACATTAAGGTAAAAAAGAAACCTACTGTCTGATTATGGAAACAGTAATTTTAATTTCGGAGTTGCTTTTTCCAGGTACATCTTAAATTGTAAAGAGTTATATAAATATCTCAGATATGCAATTTTGATTAGACTTTTGCACACAGTCGGACTGAACGCCAGGAAGACAAAAATAACATTTAAGTCAGCATAATTATTTGAATGATTTTTCGCACAAAATAAAATAGGTCATTTACATGTAGAATTCATGTGGTATGGATTACGAAGATATTATATTTGACTCTACTATTTTTCGTTACAGAATTCCGTGCCATTGCCCGTAAAATCCCTCGTAGAGCGCACCAGCGAGCTGCGCATGCAATTCCCCGTGAGCAGCGGCCAGCAGCACCGCAAAGGGGAGGAGTGGCTGCCCGTGTCCCCGGCCACAGCGAACAAGGCGGAAGACAAGCAAGCTCCGCCCCGTCCAACTACCTCTGTTCCATTGGCTGACGTACCGCTACCGCCACTTCCGATCGAAGCTCCGCCCGCTGCGCCCCTGTTGCCTGCTGTTGTACCGCCCGTTGCGAAGGCGGTGGCGGCTGTGGTAGCGCCTGCGATTGTGCCGCCTGCTGCCGTTGCGCCACCTGTGGCAGCGCCGGCAAGTGTTGTGGCGCTTCCTGGGCCGCAAGTATTTCCATTGACAGTTGCTGGACAGGTGAGTAGGCTGTTTTTGAGGATATAAAAATAGAGAGTCTTTAAGATGAAAGGTGCTTTAGGCAAAGAGAGACCGGCAGGGTATTATGTAAAAAAAAGACGTCAAAAAAGGAACAAAATGTCACCTTGCAGAATAGGTAGTTTTTAGTGTGCAAATAGTTTGCTCGATATGAGTGCCATCAAAAGCGTCCATCTATGTATAAGTAGTCTGTAGTGTTTATCTCTGAGAAGATGTGAAAGAAGGTTGGTTGAATAGCAAGATCGCGTCTGGATGATTATGTGTATAATAGCAGTGATATTTGCTCTGTGAGAAATTATTACTGAATATGCTGCCAATGAAGTATATCTATTAGCTGTGCCCGACGTGTTATTTATATCTATTGTCCTTTCTGGAGGAACAGCATAGGGCAAACTATCATTCTACTATCATTTATTAAACGCGTGTCTACATCGATTCGTTTCGTTTTTCAGCAACAAGTTGATATTAGCTCTATAGTGTCACAGAGGCTAACAGCAATGAGAAAATTGCAAGAAAACCCGCATGATGTCCAAGCTCTGACCCAAATGCACAAAATTAACAGAGAGGTAAGCAACAATATTTGACTTATCATTTTAATATACTTGCCTGAAGCTATTTTCGTTGATCTACAATTTTTTGTTCAATCATCAATTTTGATTGAAACATGTCATGATACACTGAATATTGCAGATATCTGCTGAAACCGAATACTTGCTCTATTTACCCTTTTTTCGCTTGAAGGGTTCTACTTCGTCTATGCGATTTTTGAGTTATGTATCAAGATTATACACTTTCAGATGCAGTCTTGGGCTTCTAGTAAACAACAGTTTGGCCAATTTACCGGCACAACAGGAGCAAATATCCTGTCACAAGCAGAGCTATCGTCTGGATTTCAAGCCTGGGCCAAAAAGGTATTAGTGGCCGGATATATTACTGTTTCCTTTTTTGCAGGTATCAAATGGAATTGGAAAAACACTTATCAGATTTATGTTCGTCAAACTTAAATGATTTGAAGTTTTCATATGAGGTTCTGAGAACAAGTTGGAATACTTTAAACCATATACCCATAATACAGGGTGTTTCAGTTTATTGTTGCATAACTTTAAGATTCGATAGATCTTTTAAAATTAATGCATAAAGCCTATATAAACATGGGTCGAAAAATGCGTGGCTTCCGAAATACAGGGTGTTTAAATTTACTTCTAAAATAGTTTTTTTTTTAAATATTTCGAACAATATTTGATGTATAACAGTGAAAATTGGTATACAAGCGTTTTTTTGGTACGACAAAACGAACCATGGGTATAGTTTTGCTGTAGCCGCTAGAGCGCGCTCTCTACTGTTCCTGTAGTGTATTAGAATGACCGAACATTTTTTCTTACTGCAATTTTTTGCTTTAGATATTTCGATTTTTAAGGTTCGATGAATTTTTAATTATTTATGGGAAAATGATATTTTTTTACATTTTCGATTTGGGCGTTACAAGTAATTAAGATGATCGTTTAGATTGTGTTTTTAAACACAGCAATAATTCCTAACTCCAAATAAACACAAAACACAGAATATTAATTTGTTTAATTTTCCAGTATTATTTTTAACAAATTAAATTAATTATTTACAACTAAAATGCTATTGGATAGTTAGGACAAACATACAAAATCTAAAGTAGTTGCTCGAAATGTAAACCCAATTGTTCAATACACAATTCACATCTACGAATGATCGAACGTGGTATAGCATTATTCAAATAAGGCCTTATTTCATCACATGAATTCCTGATTTTGCCTATTAGCATGTCTCTTGTGGTTACGGGAGTCTGGTACACTTTTTCTTTTAGAAATCCCCACACAAAGAAATCTAATGGATTTATGTCAGGGGATCGTGGAGGCCACGGCCGATCCATCTTTCTGGATAATTTTCGTCCAGCCAGTTTCTAACTATTCTCGAATAATGAGCTGGACAACCATCA
This sequence comes from Acanthoscelides obtectus, assembly GCA_963669975.1. Classification (NCBI taxonomy): domain Eukaryota; kingdom Metazoa; phylum Arthropoda; class Insecta; order Coleoptera; family Chrysomelidae; genus Acanthoscelides; species Acanthoscelides obtectus. The sequence goes on from CAVLJG010000003.1 coordinate 13,635,754, forward strand.
AGCTGGAACCAGGCCAATCTTCTTAAATCTAACATAACATCATCCCACATATTTGCATGTTCTGCCTTTAAAAATTCCAAGAAGGTCGCAGCATTTAACCTTGCAGGCAAAAGGTAGGGTCCAAATAGTCGATTACGGTAGATACCAATCCACACGTTCACACTAAATTCATGCTGAAAATTTCTTTTCCGAGCTGCATGCGGATTTTCATGCGACCAAATATGTTGATTATGAAAATTTACCACTCCACGTCTAGTCAAGCATGACTCATCGGTCCATAAAACGTTACTTAGAAACTCCCTATTATTATCAGTTCTATCAAGAATCCACTGACAAAATGTGATTCTTCGTTCTCCGTCCCCTGGCTGTAGTCCTTGAACAGGTTGCAAATGGTAAGGACGTCTATGGTCATTTCTAAGAACACGGTGAACATGGCTTGCTGAAATTCCCAAGGCACCAGAAACTCTCCTAATACTTGTGGTCTGATCTCTATCAAACTCACGCAGAACCATTCGGGTAAATCTGCGCTGACGAACATTTATGTTTAGATCCCTTTGCAGATTTCCAAAACCATTTTCAATTATTTGGCGATGCACTCTTACAAATACTGAGCGAGTTGGATGTCGTCTGTTTGGAAATCTTCGTGCGTATTCTCTGGCTGCGTGTCCATTTACAAAGCCATACACAAAATGAATATCCGCTAACTCTTGATTGGAGAATAAAGATGGCATTTTTATAAAACTTACAACAAAATACAGGTAAAAGAAACTAAATTTCGTGCATTCACAATTGCAAAAAACGTTTCAGGTTTCAACAAACAACAAAACTAACTGTCAACTAATTGACGTTTAACCTTATTCTGCTTTCAATTTCAAAAATATTTGCAGGCACAGCCTACTTCTAAGAATTATCGAGAGACTGACTTTTTAACGTTATTTTATCATAAATAATTAAAAATGCATCGAACCTTAAAAATCGAAATATCTCAAAAACGGCTAACTATAACGAAAATTCACAAGAAAGCTTTTTTATGTTGAAAAGTGCGAAGAATCAGTTTTTTTATTCAAAAAGCAAAAAATTGCACTAAGAAAAATTTTTCGGTCATTTTAATACACTACAGGTACAGTAGAGAGCGCCCTCTAGCGGCTACAGTAAAACTATGCCCATGGTTCGTTTTGTCGTACCAAAAAACCCTTGTATACCAATTTTCACTGTTATACATCAAATATTGTTCGAAATATTTAAAAAAAACTATTTTAGAAAGTAAATTTAAACACCCTGTATTTCGGAAGCCACGCATTTTTCGACCCATGTTTATATAGACTTTATGCATTAATTTTAAAAGTTCTATCGAATCTTAAAGTTATCCAACAATAAACTGAAACACCCTATATAGTGATCTTTAATAAGTTGTGAATCAGTAGTTCTTTTCTCAGTACCTCATATGTATTCCAGATGAGTTTGAAAGTTCTTTAATTCAATCTTGAAAATTGGTAATGAAACCATTTAATATGAAGACAAGAACTACCTTAAAGTCTACAGTAGATAGACACAAGGATTATCTATGCAATATTAAATAGGTTGACTAGTCAATATACATCGCTAGTGAATAGCATTTTTGAGACTTTTTTACGCTTTTTTTCGCGGTGGTTTTCAGCAAAAAACTCAACCGGGTAAATATCAATTTCAATGAAACGTCACGCGTTTTAAATGGTTTTGTTACAGTCTGCATGCCTTAAACAAATTTTCAGGTTTGGGCTTTTTCTAAAAGTGCCCTCCTACCGCAGGCACAGACCATTTCTTGACATAGAGGTGGAATCTGTGCCTGTACACTAGACACATTTTACACCCTCATAGTGAAATGCGTTTAGTAACGAGATTTCGTAAATTAGAAATCAAAACCTGGTTTCTAATCTGTGAAATCTGCCACCTGAGAATTTGTTTCAGGCCGTTATAGCGTTATATCAGGGTGCACCGAACGGACACGTTGCCATGGTCATAGAAGTTAATTGGTAAGTTTTTTAGTTGCTAGAACACCAGGTAAATACAAGTTTGGATTTGTACATATTGACAATGTTTGAACCAAAGTGTATTGACGCGAGTTGTAGGAGCACTCGGCGGTTAAATCAGTCCCCGCCCACGAGGCAACCCTTCGACTGAGGCAACCCCTTCGCCGAGACTGCCCGCCGCTGAAAGAACGTCTGACACCTGGGAAGATTGGCGCCGCCGCTTGTGCAGTTCGAACTTGAAAGATTTTTCCGTCAGTGATCCTATTTCTCTTGAGTCTCTATACTTATTTGAACATTGTTGACAAGTATACAGGTATAGTTCATGCATCTATGAGTATGAACGTCAATTTTTTTCTTCCAGTGTCCAAGTGGGGTAAAATGTGCCGCTTCAAAGCTTGAAGCACCAGGCAAGGGCGTACCCTAACTCAAAAATTAAATAGAGAGAACATTTTTTATAAAAATTAAATTATCCATTCAGGGTTCTCCACAAGCTGAATCAATATCTATGAGATGAGGAATTACTAGGGTTAGTTGAAATCTGTGTTAGATATAAATTTTGCTAAAAGCATTATACCCGTATATGTTAAGTGTGCCTTTGGGATCTCGGAAACGGTAAAACGAATATCACACGATCATTATTTACTGTGGTACGAACCATCAGTGGATTTCTGCGTAACATTATGCATTAATAATTACATGTAAATAAAAAAATGGAACTTGGACAGTTTGGAAAATCAAAGTATTTCCCAATTTACTCTAAGTGGTTTTTATTTTTTCCTGACTTTAGTCCGAAACAAAACTTTTCCAACATCCACATTGTCTACAAATTTCAAACAAATTACACAATAACATTCTACATGGTGTCAGCAAAGTTGGGGTTTTCCTTTTCAGAAACAACTACCCTTGAAATAACAAATGTAATGTGTAGTGAAACGAGGGCGACCAAGTAAAAAAAAAATAAAGGAAAAAGTACTCACTCTCCAGTTGACGAGAAGGGCTAAGTACGTCTCTGCCCGAAATCATACCGCTCCAACAGAAAATGAAATCAGCTGATGCGCTACCGAGCAGACGCACCATGCCAGCCCAAACATTCACCGAAAATGTTTGTTGAAAATGTGCTCGACGGACAGCGTGCGGATTTTCTACTGACCAAACATGACTGTTGCGAAAGTTATTCACCCCATTACGCGTGAATGTAGATTCGTCTGTCACCAATATGCACTTCAAAAAGTCCGGATTATTGTCATGTTGATGCAACAACCACTCACAAAACCGCACTCTTGCTGGAAAATCGTCAGGTTGAAGGGCTTGTACACGTTGGACGTGAAACGGATACAGCCCCTCTTCACGCAGCGTTTGCCACACTTTAGTTTTTGATACTTGCACTTCTCTAGCCACGTCTCTAGTGCTTGTTGAGGGATTCTCGTCTACGCGATTACCTCTACAGGCGTGACCGTAACCGTCGGTTGAAGGTTGCATACTGACCTGACACACTGACCCCGACCCAGTTCTGTCGTCGGGTTGAGCCAGTGACCTTGTACCAGTCGGTGATGTCGCGGCTACAGGACGGTATTCAGATATTTTTGATGTTGCAGAGCCCTTTATCTCGGTTCCCTTAAGACATTGGTTTATATGGTACTAAGAAAAATTGCTTATGTTTTCAAGATCTACACGTCATGTAAAGGAAAACCCCAACTTTGGGGACACCCTGTATGAAATAAATGGCTATGATAACTTCGAGGTTTACTCAGGAGACATTCTTTTATAACAATGTATGACTTGTTATAATATTAGAAATCAGAATCAAAAGCAATTCGCCTATGCCGAAATAGCACACATAAGAAAAATCAACGTTGAGACGGAGGATAAGAGATGAAAACCATATTAATGTTCTATTTATGCCAGCTTGCAGAGGTAATAAAGTGGCAATGTATTTTGAAATCCTATCTCAAACAAATTTAGAAAATATTAGAAGCGATTTTGGGGAAATTCAGATGCATTTTCGAAAAATATATGAATTCGAAACTTGGCCACCATTCAACCAACCCGTATCTCTTACCGTGTCGGAGATCACACTGGTGAAAGTATCACAAATTTGTTTTTGAGATTGAACATTTGTCATATACTATCTCAAGTGTTGCTTTCAATTGCAAACTGCTAAATTAATACTTAAAAAAGCATCTCGCGCAATGTTTGCTCTAATGTTTCAAAACAGCATTAGTAAAAATAGATTTCTATATCCATATGAATTATCAAATCGTAAATTTTAAGGTCCCTCTTAGGTTTTGAGCTGGGTACGCCCTTGGCACCAGGTTACAGAACATCTGACTGAATGCTTAAGGAATTGGGAGCTATAAAACAAACAGCTTGGTCTTTGAAAACACCGATTCATCATCAAAATGTTTTGGTATGCGAAAAAGTTGTAACAGTATCTGGAAAACAAGAAAACGCTTAAAAGTTTGATCAGAAAATTCTCCATGTATTTTCGCTGATGAATCTGATACCTATGCAAGGATCTTACAAGAATTTGACGAAAGAAATTACAAACATCTAAAAAAATGTTAAGGTCCGAAAACTATCATAATTAATCACAATACTTCCCTCGGCTATAGCATATGAAGCAAAAAACTACTCTCTCAAAATTCAGTAATTTGCTGAAAGGTCAAGTATTTGCTATAAGAACTGGTACTTACTTTTTTAGCCACCCTATTCTGAGAGCTTACTTCTTGTTTAGTTGCTTCATTATTAAGTCTTAATTCCCGATTATTTATTTCTAACTATAAACCTTACAGCGAGAATTTACTTGATTTTTCGCGAATATGAAAGCATTCGCTACGTCTGGTATCCTTGATTAACATAGTCTACGAGAAGATATCGAACCCCATTTAAAAACCTATGAAATAGAGTAGACTCTAATGGGGGTTTTTAAACTCTTTTTCAATTAGATATTGTTGTCTGTCAATTGGCAAGTAGATATTATATTGTAATAACTATACATTCCTTGGCCTCCGCAATCTATTTTCCCACGTCTCAACACAGCTAATTATTTTAAAACGACACAATCAAACAACTTTTTTGGACTTTTGGCAAGGATTTTTGATTCCTGAGGCACGCCTATGCATATCCACGTCGTTTAAACAGACAGGGTTCAAGGAGTATTCCCTCAGCAGCCACAACATGATCACTATCATAATATTCACATTATCTCGACAGAAAAGCAATAAAGTCTTTCCCCGTTCTCGTTAAAATCAAAATGATATTTACAGCAGTGCAATGATATTTCCGAAAGAGGAAATTTTATCGACCCTGTTATTAAATATATGAAAAAGTTTTTCTGGAGCTGATATGCCCGTACTTATATATCTAGGCACAAGAATGAACCATTTTTATCCATTTTTGCCGCAGAGCATGACTATCTTCTTGTAGATTACGTTAACGAATGCTGATACGTAGGCAACCAGACTTAACAAAGCAAAACTGCTATGGACCGTTCTGACGTATAATGATAGAAATATGGATTCAATTGCTTCATTCGAGTTTCCACGGGGAACTATCCGCGAACCGTTCTACTTGCAAATAAACAAATCATAAAATAACAAACTCGGAGACAGCATAGTAACATTTACTTGCAAGACATTATTAATATTTGAATACTACTTGATATGATTTGATATCGTATTGAAAATGCGTAGACCCAGTATTTTAGGAGATTTGGCATCGATTTTATAATTGGATTAACATATTTAAGTCCAGTACGAATTGAAATTATTTTTTGTTAATAAAAGTATACACGCCAATTCATATAAAAATAAAGATGGTTAAGTCGATTTGTTTGTTTAAGATTTATTTAGCATGATTGCTAGAATTACATTCTTCTAAAAAACGAAACAATTACATAACATACAGACATTCAGAAAAAAAAAACAAAATTTGCATCTCTAAGAATTTTCATTGCCCATGAAATATTCCTGTAATCTTATTTTAAATAACTTTAAATTACAAGTAAATTTTATATCATTATTTAGTTTATTAAATTCAAGTAATCCTTTCTGAAATATTGAGTTGCTAGTTATGTTACTATTGCAATTTTGTAAATGAAAATCTATATTTCCTCTTGTATAATAATTGTGGTAATGATTATTCAATTCTATGTTCTGGCAAAAGATGATTTTTTATTTTAAATATAAAAATAAGAACCAAATATGAATATTTTTGTATTCAACCACTGCAATTCTTGTAACATAGATTTTATTTTGGTGTACTTATTTTTATTCAATATTATTCTCATAGCTGTATTTTGCAAGACTTGTAATTTTGAGAATACAGCTTCATTGGCTGTGAACAAGATAGTTGAACAATATAGTAAATGCGGTTGAATAATTGTATTATAAACTATTTTCGTGGAATAGGTACCAAGACTATGAGAAGCCCTATAACAGTAATTTGTTTTTTGTCAATTTTTGAAATAATGTATTCTTAGTGATCCTCAAACTTTAGTTTACTATCAGTATATATACCTAAATATTTAATTGATTCAACATTTTCAATGATTTCTCCATATATCCTGTGATAGTATTTTCATTTGGGTATTTCCTATTAGCTTACATTTTATTTTAGCAGTATTCAATTTTAGTTTATTTACATTTAACCAATTTACGATTTTTGACAAGTCAGAATTTAGCATTTCTAAAGCAGTGTCTGTATTTTCATCTGATATATAATGTATAAAATAAATAGTAGTGGACCTAGTTTACTACCTTGTGGTATACCAACGGAAATATTTTTTGATCTTGATAATGTAGATCTAATTTTGGTTTTTTGACTTCTGTCAATTAAATAGTTTTGTATAATTTTGAATACAGATCCTTTAAATCCGTAGTGATGCAATTTTGTAAGTAATTTATCGCTGTCAATAGTCTCAAACGCCCGTTTGAAGTCCAAAAACACTGTTATTGTATGTTTCCGATTGTCAATAAATGCTTACAAATATTTTTACAAAAAAGTGTGTGACGGGACAGAATAACGGAAGCAGCTGAAGTTGTTAATAACGGAATCGCAGGATGTAGATTTTCCCGATTTTTTTCCAAAGCCTATGGACCATTTGAAGTATATAAAAGGGAAATTGAACGTGAGAGGGAAAAAATTAGTTATGCAAATGAATAGCAACTACTAAGCTCAGATTTGCAAGACGTGGCTAAATCTGTAAGTGATGAATATAACTCAATATACCATTTAAACATACAAGGAGTCCTGAATAATATAGATGAAGTTCAACAGTTTTTAAGATGGAGAAAACCACTTGTATTATGTCTTACCGAAACACATGCTACAGAAGACATCACTGATGGTGAATTACAAATTACTAATTATAAAACCTACAGGTGCAACTCCAACTCCAGACATACTGAAGGTGTAGTGATTTATGTTTACCACAAAATACAGATCACATTATTCTATTGTCCCACTTTAGACTATGCATACTGGTATGCACATATACAGTTCAAATTATTTGGGAAACGTTATGATCTTTGTACTTTTTACCGTTCACCAAACAGCGATGCGGATACATTTTTAACGTTTTTTGAAGAAAAATGCGAAGAAATGTGGAATTTTAGAAACAATATAATACTTTTAGGTGATTTTAATTTAAATTATTATGGTAAAAGCATGAAAACAAGAAAATTGAAAGAAACCATAAACAACTATGGGTTCAAGCAAAAAATTGAAGAGAGTACCGAAACAAATTCTTTGGTGATTGCAAACAAACTAAATGAATATTTTGTGAAAAGTATTATTGATATTATGGGTGCTGCCAATGCTGCACCTGACTATATGAAAATCAGTTTCCAGGGGGAAATGTTGCATACACTTTCAAAATTTCACAGCGAATCATTGAATTCTCTAAGAAAAAAAGTAAACAGTTTAAAATCAAATAACAACTGTGCCGAAATCACTACTAAAAACGTGCTGAAAAACTGTTTCGAAATTTTGGGATATCCTGTATTAAATTGGATCAATTGTTCACTGAGAAGCAGTTCTTTTCCTGAAAATTTGAAATGATCTACAATAACACCAGTTCCCAAAATAAAAAATTCTAAAAGATGCAGCGATATGAGACCAGTAAATGTGTTACCAGACATTGAAAAATTATTAGAGTCCATAGTGCATGACCAATTAATGCAGTTTATAGAAGAAAACAAAATTTTAGTGGAGGCGCAAGCAGGCTTTCGAAAAAAATATTCCACAGAAACAGCTTTCCAGTTGGTAACTGAGAATTGGAGAAGAGCCATAGACGCAGAAGAAGTTGTCATAGCAGTATTTTTGGATTTGAAGAGGGCATTTGAAACGATTGATAGAGATATTTTGTTAGGTAAATTGAAGGCATATGGTATAACAGGAAGTGTTTTAGATTGGTTTAGAAATTATTTGTCTAAAAGGATGCAAGTTACAAAAGTTAATGACACTATTTCATCAAAAATTGAAAATACGTTGGGTGTTCCACAGGGCAGTATCCTGGGACCACTTCTTTTTATTTTATACATAAATGATTTACCTACCATAGTCAAAAAATGCAAAATTCAGATTTTCGCCGATGACACTATGATTTATATAAGTACTAAAAATATTCAGTCTGGTATCTCTTATATAAATGAAGACTTGAAGCTTGTCTCAAAATGGTTCGCATCGAACAGACTAAAATTAAATGCAAGTAAAACGAAAGCCTTGTTAATCAGAAAAAAACAATGTACAAATGTTCAACTGAATATTGATGGTGAAGATATTGAATTCGTAGAAAATTTTAAATACCTGGGGGTTTTTGTTGACTCTCGATTAATTTTTGATATTCATTATGAAAAAGTTATAAATAAGATTAGTAGTAAACTGGGGTATTTATCGAAAGTTTCTGGATGTCTGAGTTCATATAGCAGAAAAATTATCTATAATACCATCATTCTTCCAAATTTCTTGTACTGTTCGACTATTCTATATTTAGCAAATAATTCCATTTTTGAAAGACTGCAAATTTTACAAAATAAGTGCATGAGAATAATACTAAATAAAGATAAGTATACTCCAATTAGGCAAATGCTTAGCAAATTAAAATGGCTCAATGTAAGAAATTTTATCAAATATCTTGTAATGATATTCATTTATAAAGTAAAAAATAATATATTTCCATCAAGTCTAACTAATTTAACATCATCAAATGTCGACCATCATTTACATAATACCAGAAATAAAGATGACTTCCATTTAATGACCAAAAAGTATAACATGTGCTACAAATCTGTATTCCATCAAGGGTTGATTGAATATAATAAATTATACTCGGAGATAAAAGACCAGAAAACTTTGACAAAATTTAAAGTAAAATTGAGAGATCACTTGTTAAATCTACAATTATAGGTTGCCCAGCATTTACATCATACACCATATGGCTTGAATTTACTAGTTCTAAGTTGTTTAAAATTATTCTATTTATGTAACCAAATGTGCTAAATAAATCTTTCTACTACTACTACTACTACTATAATTTGAAAAGTACGCGACACAGATTTTATATTTTTCTGATAGATATGACTTGGCCTATCCCCGTTTCCGGCTTGACGTCAACTTCTGGGACACCCTATATTCACACTGGTCTTTAGTTTGAACCTGTATCTGGAATCGGAACGGTTCTTGAATGGTTCCTTGTGGAACCCGAATACGTCTACCGTCTGTCCAGGTCTAGTAGAAAATTCAGGTTTCATCCCATCGCCATCGGGGATCTGTTTAATTTTTTAAAGTAGGATATTAAAATAGATTGTACTAATATCGATAACAACCAAGTGCGCTCCATGTTCCTAACTCCCCTCCCTCCCAGGACCAACTGCAAACTGCGGCTCCCGTGACAGGCGGAATGGGCATGCACCTCCTCCAGAAGATGGGCTGGAAACCCGGCGAGGGCTTAGGCAAAGAGAAGACCGGCACTCTGGAACCACTGTTACTCGACGTAAAGTTGGACAAACGTGGTCTGGTCAGCAGCGACGAGCAGCCCCAGAAGAAGAAGCAGAAGCTGAAGGGCCAGCCTGCTATCAAGACCCTACAGGGCAAGCATCCGGTATCGCTGTTAGGGGAGTATGCGTCCAAGAGGAAGCTGGGCGCGCCCGAGTATGTACTGGACTTCGAGTGTGGGCCAGATCACAAGAAAAACTTCCTTTTCAAGGTAAATCGAATGTTCGGATTAGTTTTATTTTAATCGCCATTGATATGGAAAGAGTTACCTGGCAATCTGCAGGACGTTAATGACATACAACAAATATTTTTCTAGTTTACCTACCATTGTCAAGTCTGAGTTACAAATGAAACTGCTGGAAAAATATAACACCAGCCAGCAAGCCAGACAATTCACATTCTCCTAAATAACTTGCCACGATATTATGGGATTTTTCCGGAGAATCAGAAGTAATGCCATGGGTGTTGGCGGAATCAACCTAAATATGCTAACAATCATATTCGATTTGCTAATTGAAATTATAACTTTTATCATCAACTAAGCAATTGCATCATCAAACTTCCCCAACTGTTGGAAAAAAGCATATGTTTTCCCCCTAGCTAACATTCACTCTTTAGAGTGTGAAATATCCAACAGCTCCGGCAAATTCTGGTCTTTTGTTAATAGGAAAAGAACCTGCACTGGTATTCCGAAGGATATGCTGTACAATGGGCTGGGATTGAATACACCTAATGATGTTGTTGGCGCATTTGCGGAATACTTTAGTGGGAGATATAATACTCCAACAGCTCAATCTAATTTTTCTACTGACTACCATTTCACTACTACACTAGCTATGCCTAGTATACAGGAAATCGATGTGTTACAGGCGCTCAAGAAATTTAAGCCAAAAATGACTGCATGGCCTGATCAAATACCTGCATTTTTTGTGAGAGATTGTGCGTCCAATTTAGCATTCCACTCATGATCATTTTCAATCTCTCTCTGAAAACTAATCACTTTCCATCTATTTGGAAGTTGTCTAGGGTAACTCCTGATTTTGAAAAAGGTGAGAGGAATTGTGTAGAAAACTATCGGGCTATCACAATTATCAGTAATTTCGCTAAAACATTCGAAATAGTGATACAAACTGTGCTATATTTTCATGTAAGCAGGTCTATCTCCGTCAGTCAACACGGTTTCATGAAGGGCAGGTCCACAGTTACTATCTTGCTACATCTTAAACGGATGTAATATATACTGATTTCTCTAAAGTGTTTGATAGTTTAGACCATAACATTCTACTCAATAAGTTATCTAGATTTGGTCTTTCAGATGCATTGTTGCTATTTTTCAGATCTTATTTATGTCATAGGAAACAATATGTTATGTGCAATGGACATAAGTCAAGCGAATACCCTGTAATGTTCGGTGTTCCTCAAGGATCTAATTTGGGACCTCTGTTATTTATTATGTTCATAAATGATATTTCTGAAGTTATCGATGTCGATTTTCTTATATATGCTGACGATATGAAACTTTTCTGTAGAGTCTCCAACATTGACGATTCATCGCTTGCAGCGCAACATTGTAAGGGTTGACAACTGGTGTCGCGAAAACAGACTTGTTTTGAATGCTGCTAAGTGTCACGTTTTGTCGTTTACTTTAAAAACATTGGTAATGATGTATGAATATAGTATTGGTGACAGGAAACTTGACAGACCTAGTACAATTAATGACTTGGGAGTCACATTTGACAGAAAACTTTCCTTCTCCTATCACATTGAAAATGCTGTTGTGGCTGCATCAAAGGCGTATGGTTTTATTGTAAGAAATACCGGTGATTTCCACAACTCCTTTACACTGAAGATACTGTACTATGCTTATGTAAGATCTAAGCTTGAGTATGCGTCCCTGGTATGGTATCCTCATCATCAAATATATATATTGACCGCTTAGAGTCCGTTCAAAGAAAGTTTTTAAAATACCTCTCATACAAAGCTGACGGGATATATCCCGCTATTGGCTTTCCTCATAGTGAGTTGATGGCGAGACACAAAATCTATAATTTAGAGAGCAGACGCAAAATGAATTCACTTAAGTTCATTCACAAGCTCATCCACGGCATTATTGACTCCAGTGTCATCTTAGAACAACTTAACTTCTTAATTCCTAGATTAGTGTCACGAACTAGTTTAACTTTTTACTTAGCCAGGCCTAGGACTGACATACTTAAGTTTTCCCCTATATATATATATAATGTGCCGTAATTATAATTCAGTTAATAGCGTTTTAGATATATTTTCGTTTTGTGCGACTTTGGGAGACATTAATGCTTATTTTCGTTAATGCTTGCCGGTGTGATTGTTGAGTGCTGGGTAGGTAAAGCTAGAACGTTTTTTTTCCTCCCAGTTCTGTTTTGAGGTTTTTTTGCAGCGTTTTAGCTTTCTCTACATACATCCACAACATGCATTTGTTTATATTTTCATGTTTATCCATCCTGTAATTGGCTATGGCTGTTGGATGTTCCTAAATAAATAAATAAATAAATAAGCAACCCTACAGATATATCACAATAAATGTACTACCAGCATTTTCCGAGTTATTAGGACTAGCCATGAAACGTCAGGTATCTGACTACGTCTTCTCTAATGGTATCATTCCTGAAATCCAATCTCGGATGACTTAATCAGATGTGTAGATCAAGGAAATTTAGCATGCTTAGTGTTACTTGATTATACAAAGGCGTTTGATACTCTGGAACCATCTATTCTTGTGAAATACTTATACTTTGGTTTTTGGGAATCTGCAATTAATTTTGTATTAAGTTATTTCACTGACAGGAATCAGATGGTTTTAATTGGGTCAAGTATCTCGGAGGAGATACCAGTTAAACTAGGGGTACCACAGGGTTCCATTGTGGGACCATTATCGTTGTCAATTTACATTTCTGACTTCCACGAGTACGTTGAACACTGCAGTATTCATCACTATGCTGACGGCACTCAATTGTATTTTGGCTTTGATATTAAAGATTTAAAAAATGCCGAACATTTGATTAATAATAATTTAATAAATTTATCTTGTGCCCATGATCTCAAAATTAACCCGTTAAAATCATCCGCAGTTATATTCATCATCATTCGGTGTCTTAAAGCAATTATTTCCTCATAGGAAAAGTATAAATACTGGTCTCAAGCTGAAGTTGTGAGAAACGTTAATATGGTCTGGAATTCACTACTGTGACTGTATTTATGGGCCTGCACTAAGATCGATTGAGATAAGGAGACTTCAGACTATTAAAAATGCGTGTCTCAGATTTGCTTGTCTAGTGAGAAAATTTGAGACAGTGTCACATAAATATCGTGAGCTGCGGGTTCAAAAAATAGAAAATGCACGTATTGACCTTGACCCATAAAGTAATCACAACTCAAGCCCCTCCATATTTATCAACCAAATTTATCAGATACTCAGATGTTACACAAAGAATAAGCATATCTTGGTTATTCCGAGACATTCAACATATCTATTTAAAAGGTCATAGGTATATGCTATCAAGCTATACAACGCGTTGCCTACCGAGTTCACTCACTACTCTATAACGAATTTCAAAAACAGATTGAAGCATTTTATCTCTGATTTCATTGCCAGTAAGTAGACCATGGCCATGAATAGGGACTCGTTACAGGTTTTTTTTAACTTTTTTGTTTTCATTGGGATTAGAAAATTTACACAAATGTTTGTTGGACTAAGTTGAAAAACGCTTTTCAGCGACACTTCGCCTTTTTATACTTCGTATAAATAATGCCGGATTATTATTATATGGGGTCTCTCCCCACTCTGTGCACATATTTTATACTTTGCCCGGGGTGCACAAAGCTCTGAAGTCACCCATAGAAACTAATGATGTTTCCTAACTATGCACACAATTCAAAACAGTTATTTATTCGTTTTTTTTCAGGTGGTTTTGAATGGTATTGAATATAAACCAAATGTAGCAAGTCAAAATAAGAAAGAGGCTAAAGCAGCAGCTGCGACGCTTTGTCTGCAGCAAATAGGCTTACTTCCTGTGGAGCCATCAACATGAAATGTTTTCATACAGTTTAAGGTGTTTTTGGATATCATGTTCCTTGATTTTTGTGCAAATAAATGTTAATTTTATATTAATTATTTTTCCTATTTTATGTCCATTTGATTTTCTATTCTGTATTGTTTGGCTTAGGTCACTTGACTAAAGGGATGATCACTATAAATGTTTTGAAGAGGCAACATCGAAAATTTTACCCAAATTCAAATCTTGATATTTAGCTTAGCTTTATAAAATATTAAAATACCTGACTAACCAGTAAGTACTTCAAAGTTTCAGAACTCTCAAAACTAAAAATGTATTCCTACTGAATTTATTGGGCAAGAGGAAATAAAAAGTTCATGGTTTGTGAAATTTTATTAGATAGGGTGTAAACCAATAAATCTTAATTACAATAATTGAAAACCAAACAGACTCTCTTCCTAATCCTTTTCAGCAATTGCAGTCAGGTGTCTGTCAATCTCTTGCTCAGTCAGTTTCCTGAACTTATGATTATCTGCAGAAACAACACCTACTTCAATCTCTGTTGGTTTGAAATCAACTGATAGTACACTAGATAAACAGCTGATAGCAAGTTGGATAACATCATCATGTTGAAGATCCTGCTTTTTCTTCAATTTTTTCTCTAGATAGCTATTAGCCTCAGTCTGTTTCGCACCTACACTCACTGCTCTGTAGCCACAATAGTAGCCTGCAGGGTCTGCCTTGTAGACGCATGGTCCTAGCTCATCATCATAGCCAATCAAGACCATTGAACACCCTAAAAAGTTATTAAGATCAATAATTAAATCTCCAAATATAGGTTATAAAAGTTATTGAGGGAAATTCCACAATTAAGGAGAAAAAATTTATTTATTACCACTACATTTAGTAGAACTTCACAAAATTAATTAATTATCATAACTACAAAAAAAGGCAAATCTGTATTTAATGAGGGAGTAGTTGAATTTAATAAATTGGATAATGATATTAAACAGTTTGAATTTAAAAATGCTTAAGGTGAACTTGAAAAATCACTTTATGAATGCCCAAAATGCATAGTGATGTAATTTTAATAGACAAAAACATAAAATTACAAATGTGAATAATCACACAAAATTAACATTGCAGCAATAATGCTAAATAAATTGGAAAAAAAACAAACAAAAGATATCTACTGACTTATAATAGAAAATAAGCCCATGATTCAAACTCCAGGGCTAAATAGAGAAAAATATCTACCTAAATATCAGAAACAATGTAAGCCCATGACTGAGACAAATTCCAGGGTTGAAATTTTTCTTCAAGATTTATGTAGGGTGATTGTAACAGCCCATTAGTAGGGATCAAAGGGATAAGACATTTATCTACCCATACAGCAAAGAATAAACATTACAACCCGTGATTGAGAAATTCCAGGTTTGAAGAGAATGAGATATCTATCTCACAGGGCAACAAATAAAGAAGGTAAGAGTCCAAAAATGAGAACTGTGGAAAATTCTAAGAAATCTACTTAGAAAGTATAGAAAACATTTGATAATTTCCATTGTGAACAAATATTCTTTGATTTAGTTAGATTTTGAAAGGCACTAGAGTCTCACCAGTCTCCCTTGGGCTTGTATTAAAAAAGCACAGTCCAATAGATTTCATACCATTATTTATAAACTCTTGTACTAGAAGCAAAACATATACAGGGTTTGTCCGGAAAGTAATAGGACTCATTTTCTTCCGCCATGACTGAACTTCGTGGGGCGTGTGCGCACCTACTGGATTCGGTAGAGGGTGTTCCTAGCTAACGAATGATCGGCTGGGCAGATGTCTGCGAGCACTTGGAGAGTCAGGACAGGCATTTTCGCGCGACGTGTTTCTGTGAGTGGTGCAAGCCGAAAATGCAGCGTTCGTTAGAGCAGAGGTACGCGATTAAATTCTGTGTGAAACTCGGTATATCTGCGACAGAGACGGTTGATATGATCAAGCAGGTGTTGCTTTAGCAAGAAGTGGTGTGTTTCGGTGGCACCAGGCCTTTTTGGAGGGCCGGGAAGAGGTCGCTGATGAAGACCTTCCGAGTGGCACAAGATGGTGTCTCCTCGCCCAAAAAAGGGAAGAATGAGCAAATCCAAAGTGAAAACGATGCTCATTGTCTTGTTTGACATCAAAGGCATCGTCCACCATGAATTTGTTCCTCCTGGACAAACCGTCAACGCCAAGTTTTACGTGGACGTGCTCAGGAGACTCAAGCCCAGATGTGGCCTCCCCGGACTTTTTTTTGTTTCCTCGCCTGAAAAGGCCGATGAAAGGCAAGCATTTTGAGACGTCAGAGAGGATCCAAGCAGCATGCAGCGCGGCTCTCAAGGCTATTCCGGATAATGCCTTCAATTCTTGGAAATCGCGCTGGCAGCACTGCATCGACGCAGAAGGAGCCTATTTTGAAAGTTTTTAAAGAAATGTAACGATTGGCTCAATAATTTTTTTTAAATCGACTCAGTCCTATTACTTTCCGGACAAACCCTGTATTAAAATAGTTACTTGCCTAGTGGTCTCATTTCAGCATTTTGTGTATAAACCTGTGATATATCAGCTACTCTCCTACACATTGTATCAATGGGCATTTCATATCCGTATTTATACTTGAACTGAGCAGCTTCATATCTGGCTCTCTGGACCTGAGACTTGCTGTCCGCGATCATGCCAGTCATCACACAGCCAGAGTTATCAGTAAGTTGGAACAAATGGGTGATCGTTCCAGCATCTATGAGCTTATCGGGAATCTTCCTCTGGGTGACACAGCAAGCCGTATCAACCCCTTTCACAGCCACTGAGGTTAGACCTGCTTGGTTTATAGCTTTAAAGGCATATTCCACTTGGTACAACCTGCCTTCTGGCGAGAAGATAGTAATGTGCCTATCGAAACCTGCACTGCTTCCTCGCGACATGCTGGAGCACTATTTTAATGAATCTTGGAAGCCGAAAAGTTCAAATAAAACAGGATGATTTACAAATATTTTACTTGGTCACTGTCTGTCAAATTTCATCAAAACATCAAGAGTTTTGACAGCTTGTCAACTAACAAATGTCAGTGTTCTTAAAGTGTCGTCCTCTTCTTTTCTTAACTAGCAGTCCAGTTCTATATCATATAATGCACCCTGACGGCTTGTCAACTTTTCAGCTGTTTGTCACGCACATTTTGGACATTCCAGCAAAAATAAACAATGCTCAACTGAGTATCAGAAAGTGATAAGTGTCTCTCTGTTCTCTATAAGAAAATGGGTAGTGATAGAAAAGTAATCAGCGTAAAATTTAATCAAGATCAAGGTAAGAAATCCTTGAAAAAAATATTCCAACACAGCAACCTTTTGTCTATTGTAGGATGTTTTACCTGTAGCATGGAAAGTGGAATACGCATTTACAATGTCGAACCGCTAGTAGAAAAAGCACACTATGGTATGATTGCAAAATGATAATTTTTTGGGAGACAGTTATATTGTACTCATATTTCAGATGCAGACATGGTAGGAAGTGTCGCACAATGTGAAATGCTCTTTAGGACTAATTTATTGGCTATAGTCTCAGGTGGATCTCGTCCGAAATTTGCTGACAATGTTTTGACAATATTTGATGATCTAACAAAAAAATTTATTTTAGAAATATCATTTGCATCATCCATAAGAGCTGTTAAACTGAGAAAGGATAAGTAAGGTACCGTTTTTGATATATTTCTAGTACTTGCTGATATTTTTTTTTACAGAATAATTGTTGCTCTTTTGAATCAAATTCATGTCTTTTCATTTCCAACCCCAACACAGAGGCTATTTACATTAGAAACTAGGGAAAATCACAGAGGACTATGTGATGTTAGTCCTCTTACTTCTGCAGAAAAACAAATTTGGTTTTCCCTGGCCACAAGCTTGGCAGTGTTCAGTTAGTGGTAAGTTGCAAAAATTATATTATACCAAGGATAAAAGAAATCTCATCACCACAAACTAAACTATCTATATGGTTTCAAAAGTTGACAACCTTCCTTACACAAAGGATATATAACATACATATGGGATAGTGACTGATGGCCCCTTTAATGTTGGTACCACTGTGACAACTTTCCTTCCAACTACCTTGGGTCCCTGCAGGAACTTACCTGAGGATATATCTGCGAAAAACTGCAAAAAAATACACCAGACGCGTTTTTTTTCTATTGCACGAACTAATTACTGTTTGAATGTGTGATAGTAATCCTACCAGATGAGACATACCTGATTTTTGACACCTCTGGTAGTGCTATGTGTACTATAAGGTGCAGAAGGCACTGTTGCCATTTTCATCATCTGTACCTGGTTTACAATACTTACAATATACTTGTGTAATTTAAATGTAAACCATTAAAAATTTTAAATTAAATCTCTACTCTACATAAATGTTCATTCAATAATAATTAAAACTCAAGTCATAAATATAGGTGTCTAGCCTGGTTCCAAAAACGTTAGGGAATCCCAAAAACTCTAGATCAGCATTATAATTCAGTGAGAGTCTTGTGATTTATAGTTTGGAAAATATTACCTGTTCAGCAAAAAAGTGCTTTTAGGACTTATCATGCACAGAAATAGGGATATCTAGCGCCCCAGTATGGATAGGGGCACACAAAAGTGAGCTAGGATGTTTAGCTCTAAATCAGCAGGGCACAAGATTAGCAACAGCTTCAAATAAGGGTACCCTCATAAGAGTGTGGGATACAACGACTAAAAATCAGCTGGTTGAACTTAGGAGAGGATCTGATTTAGCTACTATATACTGGTAAATTATAAAATGATTCATGTGTGATTGCTATTTGTATCATTATTTTTTTTTGTAGCATTAACTTTAGCAGAGATTCAGATTACTTATGTTGCTCAAGTGATAAAGGGACTGTTCACATATTTGCCATAAAGAATACAAATTTAAATAAGAGGATTCTGTAAGTAGTAGTTTTCATATGTACATAAAATACTTGATATTTCAAAATCACAAAAAGGCTCAAATTATTCTATAATGTTGTTATGTTTTTAGGATACCAAGTGGTGGAATATTAGGAAAGTATGGAGACTCACAATGGGCTTTAGCAAATTTTACAGTGCCACCAGAGTGTGCTTGTATTTGTGCTTTTGGGCCAAACAGTTCCGTTATAGGTAAATGTTACTTGAAAAACAAAAATAGACTGGGAAACTGAATAGAGGTCACATGTATTTTTTAAAATTGTTTTAGCTATCTGTTTGGATGGTACCTTCCACAAATATGTCTTTACATCTGATGGTATCTGCAACAGAGAAGCTTATGATGTCTATCTAGATGTCTGTGATGATGAAGATTACTTACAATAATTTTAGGTCAGAAGACACATCTATTGAATGTGTGGAGTCAGCATTGTGGTAAATTAGTCAAATAAGGATAATGTAATTTTTTACTATCATATCTCATAGTAAAAGGGATAAGCGATTGTAATATGTGTTATACTTTAACTATATTTAATCACTATGTAATTTTTTTCTGAGAAATATTGCCATTATTTCCTCAGTTACTCTGTAGAAGTGTTTTATTGTGACTAGGTAAACTGAATTTTTAAATGAAATCTTTATGTTACGATGATAGTTGTATCTTTTCATATCATTTCAGATAAAGTGATTTTTATATTAATGGTGCTAAACATATTTAAATTATACAGGTACTTTTATTTTTTTTAAATAAAACTATAAACAAACATGTTCTCAATATACATAAATTCCCCATATAAATGTTCAACTGGTTCGACGCTCATGTGGATCATATTGTTTCATCTGAGCCTTAGCAACCTCCTGTACCCTTTCTACAAAGAAATGTTAAGAATCTTCAAAGCAGAATCATAAAATTCTACTTACTATATTTGTCAGGGTTCAACATTGGATCGATTATTATAGGATAAACTGTAATGGCTATAGCCCCAAATAGTCCACCTATTAACGCAGCATACCTCCAGCCTTTCAAAACAGCCATTTTCAGCACAAGAACTGAAAATTTTTAAATGTTTTGAATTTTCTTACGTAGTGAGGTTAGGCTGTACTGTATCCAATTTGATTACATAAAATGTTCACGATTTCGATACGACACGAGTCGGTGCATTATAGTCCAGTCCACAATTACATTAATGGATCAATACAATTATTGTTCACTGTTTCCTGATAGCACCCATGAGAGATCATCATATGTTTCAAAATAGGGGTAAAAGTCAAATGCTAA
Source organism: Acanthoscelides obtectus (assembly GCA_963669975.1). NCBI lineage: Eukaryota > Metazoa > Arthropoda > Insecta > Coleoptera > Chrysomelidae > Acanthoscelides > Acanthoscelides obtectus. The sequence goes on from CAVLJG010000003.1 coordinate 13,656,044, forward strand.
ATTGAAGAAAAATGGCGGAGAAAAAAAATTGTCACAGCTCGTAAAATTAAATGCTATATAATACGTAATCACGATACACATACACTGAAGATAGGATATTGCGCATGTGGGCGGAGCTTTGTGACGTCACCCGGAGAGTTATCGGCTCGTGGTCACCAGCGGCAGGATTGTCCTAACGTTACCGCAGTTCACGTGTATCGTGGTTAATACTATATAGTGCGATTTGTTGGTGGTTTTGTGACTTGTATTAGTTATACATACATTATATACCCTGTGTGGTTGGTAAAATGATAATACGGTGTGCTGTTTTGGGATGTAATTCCGACAATCAATCTAAACGGAATCTTTGCAAAGACATGAAGTTCCACAGTTTTCCTCGAGACCCAAACTTTAGCAAATAATGGCTACATCTCTCAAAAAGATAAGACAGTCAATGTAAAAATCGCCAGGGTTTGCTAGAAAATGCTCTAGGACGCTTCAGCGTCCAATACCCGTTAACAAGACGTCTTAATCAACATGTGATAGAAAACTTTTTCGGAGTAATTAGGGCAAAAGATGGTCTTCATGACCATACAAGTCCTCTAGAGTTTAAGTATAGAATAAGGTCATATATGTTGGGGCGAAACGAAGGCGCATACTCAGAGTACCTATTGCAGCGTAGTCAGAGGATACTCCAGACATTCCACTAACCACTAACCGCATCATTAACGAGAATAAACTCAAATCTGAAATCTTTTATTAAAATCCACCATTTTGTTTTGTATAAAATTTCAATGTAGCTAGTAGTACCACTAAGACGAATCCAACGACACCTCATATGTGAAAATCTATCAAGCCGTTTGATCTGTAGCCTATGAAGTAGGAATTACAAGGTTGAAATCTTTTATTAAAACCCATCATTTTGTTTTTTATAAAATTTCAATGTAGCTAGTGTCACTCGCATCGCTAAGACGAATCCAACGACACCTCATATGTGAAAATCCGTCCAGCCGTTTGGCCTGTAGGTGAAAATATGCACGTTTTCCATATCAACCCAAATGATAATCACTCTCCGCGTGACGTCATGCGCGCCGGCGGACGAAAATCGAACAGCAGAGCATACGGCCCCCGTATATATAGTTGTCTACCTATCGTGTCATGAATATCGACTGGATTATAAGTACTCTACGACTCGTTACCCTAACATCTGGGCATGCGTGAATTTTCATAGAGCTGGACCGTCAGTCATGACAAAATAAATAAAGTCCTTTGCATAGATCAATACAAAAAACGGGAAGGTACGAGTAATTTCTTGTGGCACTGCCTGTCAATAAGTCATTACGTCGATTCGTAAAACTATTCCGTGTCAGCATGCGCAAAAACGGAGTGCGTCATATGCCACCTGTCATTTATCGCTGCAAGACAGCGGCAATTTGAAAATATGTATCACAATTTTTTCCATAATAAAGTCTAATAAATAATGAAATTCTCTGTAAAAACTGAGTGTGGGGAAAATGAAACGTCACTCAGTTGTTTGTGTTTACAAACGATTCTTTTATAGCATTACTTAATTACCGTGTTTAACATTAGTAACAATTTCAGTCATATGAAATTGCGGATAAGAGCTACAAAAGTTTGGAACGCATCGAATATCTGACGAATGACTCATCTAACTTTTTCAAAAACTCATATGTTTATAGGTTCGAAACCACGGCGAATCCGTTGATGATATCCGCGATTTTGCCGAATCTAGTTTTTCAGAAACTGATAGCACCTTTTGTTTTCCTTATGGATGATTTATTCGATACTTGTATTCTGCGAGAAATTCTGAATACTGTTTATCAAACATATTTTGATGTAGACCTCATAGTTTTCGAAATATTCGCGGTCAATCATTAATATTTATCCAACAAGCGGTATTTTTTCAATGTCAGAAATGGCAGGAAGTTATTTGCCATATTTTTTCATTTCTTAGGTGAAAAAAAAACCGTTTATTGTTATTTCGAAAACTACGTCAAAGTATTTTTAATAAAAAGTACTCAGAATTTCTTGCAGAATACAAATATCGAATAAAATGTATAGCATTCGATCAGAAAAACAAAAGTGGCTATCAGTTTCTGAAAAACTGTAGATTTGGCATCATCGGAGTATTATCAACGGATCCGCTATGGTTTCCAACCTAAACCTACCAATTAACAAAAAAAGATATTTGATGCATTCCAAACTTTTGTTAGACTGTATTATACATATAAAGGATAATATTAACAATCAAGCATGAAATTTAAAAATGTATATGTATTTATTTATTATATAATTTTAATTACATTCATTTTATAATAATAGAAACAATATTTACAATTTTACACAATAGTTAAGCAGTTTGTACAAGCATGTAAAATGTATCACAATGTTATACCCGTAAAAATTCTGGACAGGGATTAATACAGATAGGAGGAGAAGGAAACAGAATCTGATTAATAGCAACAATCTGAACACAAAGGTGATCTTCTGCAGTACAATATTTATAAATTAGATCGCCTTTGTGATTGAAACATTTACTACATTAATGAAACATTTTAAATATACCCTATTTCACGAGTATCCATCACAGCAGAATGGCAGCTGATTATCTAGTAATATGTGGATCTCAAAATTCCCGGCATCGGCACAAGACACATAATTTTGACAGATCCGTCAAGGCCAGGTTAGACAGCCGAATTTTCTTTTGTTTTTTTGTACGCTACAGATTCATTTTGTACTTGCTAACAGCTCTCTTATTTAGGAAAGTTAATTTGCATACAAAAACACAAAAATGTCACTTGCTGATCAGCTGTTCACCTCAGTAGACGTTAAAGTGTGACGGATACTCGTGAAATAGGGTATACATGTAGTTCCATTGGCCAAACATGGGGGACTATCGACATGAAAACCATAGTATGAGTTTCAGATGTTACAGGAACTTTTTCAGTCCAGTAACAAAGCCAGTAATCTGCTGCTTTGTTTCTTTCACAAATGCAGGAGAGAACTGGGCAGATACCAAAAGCAAGGTCTGAATTGTATCTATGATATTTGGTGACAGTTTCACCAACTGGTATGTTCTTAAATTTTAAACTTTCTGAAATGCATTTTTTCTATTCTGCTGAAAAAACTGGGGTTTCAACTGTATTCGCTGCTTGAGATTTGTTGTGCCATGTATGCTCACACATAATTAACTTAATAAAAAAATCAGAACATGTAGGTACATGAATAAGCATATACACAAATTTGTCAAAACTTTTCAACCCCAATATTTTTGACACAATATATTCATTAAAGCTTAGTTGTTGTTGAAGATTTATTTAGCATTAATACTAAAATGTCAATTTTTTATAATGATTCGGTTACATATTTTTCTTCAATTCATTTTCTGTAATTTTACATTCTTGTCTATTAAAATTAAAATTACGCCACTATGTATTTTGATTATTCATAAAGAGATTTTTTAATTTCACCTTAAACATTTTTAAATTCGAACTCTGTTTAATATCATTATTCAATTTATTAAATTCAAATACTCCCTTTTGAATTATAGATTTACTAGTTAAGCTACTATTACAATTTTGCAGATGAAAATCTATACTGCCTCTAGTTTCGTAGTTATGATAATGACTATTTAATTTTGTGAAGTTCTCTGAATGTGGTGGTAATAAATGATTTTTTAATTTGAATATGAAAACGAGAACTAAATAATATATGAAATTTTTCACATCCAACCACTGCAGTTTTTCTAACATAGACTTAATCCTAGCATATTTGCTTTCCAAAACCCACTTACGATCATACAAAAGATGTAGATTGCAAAAAGTGCCTGTCTATTTTTTATATTAGGTACTAGTTTAAGAAAATGTTGTTTGTAGGCAAAATAAATTTGGTACTAAAATATACTATTCTTGTCGTTTTACTTTATTCACCCTCAAAGAATGTCTTGTTTAATGTATTATTTATTAAATATCAATGTTAGTCTTGATATGATATCCTAAAATACATATCAACATACTATTTAGGTGTGCAGAAAGGTACTTTCAAGTTTTAACATGAATAGAAAATCTGAAACTTGCAATATGAATTTTTGTTTTGTTTTTTGTTTATGTAAAAATTGCAGACTGAGGTATGAGTGATAAAGAAAATGTTATTTTACAAAAATACAAATTTGCTTAAAAAAAAACACCAGTCTTGTTTTGTTTGTACTTGCATGTACAATGTGAATATTCATTGGAATCAACTTTAACTATTTTGCAAACATGATGAGGCCTCAAATCCTACATAGCTCTATTGATCTTTGTCAATATTTTATTCCAAGTTTCTTTCTTACTTTCAGCAAAATAGCAAACATATCAGATGAGCTGGCAACACTGCAACCCAGGTGACCAGAAGCTATGTCTACAATTTTCATTTTTTAAGTGTTGTGCAACATTTTCGGAAAAATTTCCCTACTGATCGTCTTACAGACCCTAGTAGTTAACAGGTTTAATTGACAAACTAATCGCAGATTCTTCAATTCTCTTGCAACATTGACTAGGTGACACCTTCCAGTTGTAGATGTACACAGATCTCCTTTTTGCCTTCACTTCTACAGGACATAACTGACCAAATTCCTCCACATTCTTATAATACTGTAACATCTCCTCAGATGATACATGATGAACAATGAGATGTTGATTTTGGCATCCTCTTGATTTCCATTCAGTATCGAACCTAGTATCATGGATCCTCAAAATGTTGTCCACTGGAGCCAACCAAAAACCCACACTGACATCTTCTGCATTGAATGTCCTGTAGAAGAATTAAATTTTCTTCTCTCAAATCAGTTTTCTAAATGTTAGTATATGTAGAATTTAAATCAAGTAATGGCAGATTTTAACAGTTAATGTGGTTGCTTGAATCCTGAATTTGAGATTTGATCATCCTAGGGAAGGGCTGTTAGAATGAAAAAAAAAATGACATTGTAGGAATAACCAAAATTTAGATAAAATTCAACTATATATAAGTATAAATACAAGCATCATGTAAAAAATAAAAAAAATTGAGAATATTATTACATAAATATATAATATAAAAGGTTATTCAAAAAACAAGGACAATATTTCTAGAGCAGGACTTACATCCAAAAATAATAAAAAGACCATATGAACATACACATGATCGCCCATATAGCAAAATCCAGGAGGCATGTTTGGTGCATTTTTTTTTTTAGGGGCGGGGGGGGGGGTCATAATATCTTTTATTTTCCACTTCTTACCCAAGGATTGGGCATCTTAATAAGAATTTATGAATATTTCACTTTGAAGCAGAATCCAGGGGGCATGAACATACAATAGGGGACAAAAGTTTGGAAACATTCTTAGTAATTTTAAAAAATGCGCTAATATTTTATCCTTTATTATTAAGGACTATTTTTTTCTCATATGGTTTGCTTACAGTCTTGAGGATACAAATGACAATTTGCGTTTGATGTGGTACAACAGACTAGCATTAAAATACCTTCATATTATTTGAAAATGAGATGACAAATGTTTGGAAACAAATAATCAATTACTTTGTCTCTTATATCTTTTGAAAATTCTTTTACTTTTGCCATTCTCACTGATGTTGATATTTACCGCACACAATATCAGAGCATCCAGAACGAATAAATACGCGTGTTTTTATTTACAGTGAATTTGAATATCGATAAGATATACCTTGTATGGGAACCAAAGGTAGACTTTAATATTTATATTATCTGTTACTTCGCAATTTTAATTTAGGTATATGAAATAGTTCTCAATAATGTTAATAGTTGTTTCCAAATTTTTGTCAGCTACTGTAGGTACTAAATTGTCCCAATGGCAAGATACAGATTATATCCTCAAATGTAAAAACTAAATTTTTCTCAGTAGGGGTCTAGAAGTACATACAAACTTTATACAGTGTTTCAGAAAATAAGTAATGACTGGCAGCCCTGGAAACTTACTCTATAAGCTTTTTGAATCAACTTCCTGCCATAAAAATATTGCCATTGTTTTTTAATCACCATATATAATGAAATTTACCATTTATTTAATATATGGATCAGACAATAAACAATTGTGCAAGAATGGTCAATTTTGCCATGAAGATCTGATGAGACCAGGATTTTTTAGTCAACACAAAAATACTTGTTAGAAATTGTTTACTGTTTATGTGGTTAGAATAACAGAAAAAGCAGAAATCCATCAAATAAAAATTCTCTGACTATAGAGAGCAAAATACACGTTTCTCTTACATAAAAAAAATCTGAAAGCATGATCTATACTTACCTCAAGTTCTCAGCATTTTTGCCAATGTATGTGACCAAATTCTTGGATAGCAAATAACCACCACCTAAGGCATATGGCAGATACCTGTCTGAAAAAATCCAGTCTGTTTCTTTCCATTTGCCTTTGGTAAAGATCCTTGCATTTCCATAGAAGTACCCCCAGTATAGATTCAACTTGTTTGGACCTTCCTTATTATTTGCCTGTATGTTTGTGGATATGGTGTCAGCAGAACTGTACTTCAGCGCTCCAATAACTGTCTTTAAGCTAGGTGGAGACAGATACAGCTTTTCCATTTCAATAAGCTCACCTACTAAGGATTTTAGGTGAACAAAACTGTCTCCATCACATTTCAGAACATATTTGAAATCCATTCCATGATCATATTGATCACTTAACCACTGGAATGTATGTTTTATCTTGAGTGTTAGGTTTTTGTAATTATCTAGGACTGGCAAAATCAAGAGATCCTTGTTGGTTGTTTGTTCCTCTGTCATTTGTTGCTTGATAGATGCATCTAGTCCAAAGTCTCCAATAACAAAATAGTGTTTTACTATGAAAGTTTGTTCTAAATTATTCTGTTTCCTACCATAAAGCTTTGTCCAAGTGCTTCTTATAAGCTGTCTTTTGTCCACATTCATCGGTGCAGACAATATAATTATAATCAGATCGGCTCCTCGAAATTTGGAGTACATGATGCCATGGTCTTTATCTGTATCATCTAGTTTGCACGTTTTTGTTATGGAGTTGATGTTTACAATAAGTGTGAGTGTGCAACATACAATAAAAATAAATATACCTATGAAAAGGATGTTAAAGCTCCCATGTCTCGGCATCTTCAGCAGATCGTTGTAACTAGGTTTACAATGTCGCACTTAGGCAAAAGGCAATAAAGTGTGAAGTCAGAAACTTATGTTCAAAATTTTTGATTTTTTCGAACTGAATAAGTAAACTACTAGGGGGCACTATGAGGACCACAAAACCGCACAAAACTTGGACGCAACCAGATACAAAAAAAAAGCCAATGCACAAAACAAACACCACCCCACCCACACCCCAGACTCCTTAAGCAGTGGCGTAGCTACCTTGGGTGGCACCCCAGTGAGGAAGTTGGTGGTGTCACCCCATCGAAAAGCAATACATTTTGGTCCGAGTAAAGATAACATGGCCACGCAAGACGAGAAGAACTATAGGAATATACTCTACCAGATTCTAAAAGACTAATCCGTAGCTAAATTTTTCTCGAAACACGTAAAAAATATGCAAATGAAGATCGGAAAACTGCCGCTTTGAGGTTCTAAATGATGCCGTTACTACCCGGGGTTAGACATACGTTTTGAAAGTTGACCTTGTCACCTGAATTGCGGCATTGCCGGTTCATTACGAATTCCTTGGACTAAACATAGTTTTTTGTTCGAGGCATTGCTAAATGTTTTTTGAGATTTTTCGGAAATGATTGTAAGTACATGAGAATACTTTCAAGAACATTAGATTAGTGCACGTTTCTGTAAATTTCTTTTTATATTAATGTATTACAGGTTAAATTCAGTAATCTCACAATCTTACATCAACCATTTGTTTTGCAACGTCTACTCAAATAAAATGAATAAGTTTAAAAAAACACGTTTGCTCATAACTATAAAAACAAATGTAACGTGATACATCGTTGAAGTCGTAGAAAAAAATGCTATTAGATACAGGGTTGTACTTTTTAAGAACACCATTATGTAGTGCTTAAATAGTGTTTTGACATTTCTTAAAATAAAGTCAGTCAAAAAGAAAAAACGATTTGGCCAAATTTTAGTCTTACCCAAATATTTCAGTATATGACTTCCCTCAGTGTATGCAATGTGCGCCATTTAAAAAAAACATGGGATGTCAAACCTAATGCACAAATAGATGAGTATACAAGGCTCACCTAAATTGCGGCACAGATATCCTGTTTCCCTCAGAAGAGTTGGAACTAGTCCTAATTTCCACTTTTAAATAAATAAATAAATAAATAAAAACGCCTTTATTTTAAACTCGGCGAAGGCCAGCTATGCTGTTAACTTAACCGAGCATGTAAAAAGTAACAACAAGCCAAAAAGAAAAGTAATATGACAAGAAACAAGTTTTACATTACATTAATTTTAGAATATTACATAACAACAATGAACAATAATAACTACAGATGTACGTATACAAAGAAAATAAGCAATAATAAACAACTTATACTTCACAGAAGCAGTTGTTTCAGTTTTCGTTTGAACATATTAGGAGACATATCTTCAAATTGACCTATATTGTATTGGTTTAGAAGTTTGACTGATGTACAGGAAAATGAGCTTTGAGTCATGGTTTTAGTTATTTCATAAAGTACATTAAAGCGTGTTGCACGAGAGTGAATCAGATTTCTACGAGTTAATTTTTCAAACAGATATGGAGGGCTTTTAGTTTTAATCAATTTATGAAGAAAGCAAGCAAAATGCAGCTTTTCTCGATTGGAAACATTCAACCATTTCAGTTCGGAAAGTTTATGACTCACATGATCGTGACGTCTAAGCTGGTAAATAAGTCGTATGCAAGAATTCTGCACTTTTTGGAGTTTATCCTTAGTAAATACATCTAAGCAAGGACCATACACAAAGTTGCAATAGTTAAGGTGACACAAGACCAGTGCTTCGCAGAGAACCTTTTTTAACTTAAAACTAAGAATATCTTTACTTTTGTAAATATTGCGAAGGTTAAAATAGGCTTTTTGTAGAAGTCTAGACACATGACTTCGGAATCTAAGCTTGTTATCAAAGATAACGCCCAAATTTTTATATTCCTCAACAACCGGTATTGCCACACCATCCATTGCTATCACCAAGTTTACAGACGCCCAATCTTTAGCTGGCCCAAAGTAGATTATGGCTGATTTATTAGGATTCAATTTCAAGCCATGATTAAAAGAGTATTTAAAAACTGAATCCAAACACTCGTTTAGCCTCCTAGCCGCTTCAATTGCGTCCGACTTAACAAAAGAAAGCTGAATCTGTGTATCGTCAGCGTATCTATGATTGTTTATGTCACCAAAGCACTTCGACATATCAGCAGTAAAAATGATAAAAAATAAAGGACCCAAAAGTGATCCCTGAGGAACTCCTCTATCCACGTTCAAGGATTTTGATTTAAGTCCATCAATTGAGACCGACTGCGATCTGTCATCCAAATAACTACGAATAAGTTGAATAGTCTTAAGTTTAAATCCATAGTACAAAAGTTTTGCACACAGCAATGGATGGTTCAGGGTATCGAAGGCCTTGCTAAAGTCCAGCAACACCAATGCCGAAGTTTCACCCCTGTCCGCAGCCAAAAGAATGTCATCTAGAACCTTCAACAGAGCCGTGGTAGTACCAAACCCTTTACGGAATCCAGACTGCCACTTGGGTAATAAATTATTATCTGTGAAATAAGTAATGATTTGCCTATAAATAAGCTTTTCAAATACTTTAGACAGCACTGGTAGTATACTAATTGGTCGCAAATCAGAGACATCCTTAGGACTGCTAATTTTAGGCAGCGGCAGGACCACAGCCGTTCTCCATTGGGCAGGAAAGATGCCCTTTTGTATGCAGGAATTAAATAGGTTAACCAGCACGGGTAAGATCGTTGGACAACACAACCTCACCATGTCAAGGCTAATTCCGTCTGCACCAGAGGCGTTTGACCCAATCTCCGATATTGCCCAGAAAACGTCATCTTCACTAACGAGTTTTAATTCAAATTCTGCGGTTGTACATTTGGAATTAAGATATTTAGAAATAGTATTCGTATCGACAGTGCTAGGTATTTGTCGCACCGAGTCGATAAAATATTGATTAATTAAATTTGGGTTTTTAAGATGGTTAGGAATTTCCATATTTTTTTTAGATCTGTTATAGATATTAAGTTGGTCTAGTGTCTTCCACATGTCTTTGGATTTTTTAGTACGACTGACAAAATCAAGATAAGCTCTCTTTTCTTGTCGAACAGCTGACGTAAAAAAATTCCTCATTTCTTTGTAGGATGCCCAATCCCGTAAATTTTTAGTATGCTTATATTTAGAGAAAAGATAGTTACGGTGATTCTTCATCGCACGCAACGCATCAGTAAACCACGGGGAAGGTGGCCTGGTAACTTTTTTCTCACATATTGGCGCATGAGAATCAAAAAGAGTCAATATCATATCTGAGAGAATTGCAGTCTTCTGGTTAACATTATCACAGTCTATAACCTGCCACCAAGGGAAGTTTATAAGATCTTGTTTGAAGCTATAGATGTCAAAGTGTTTAAAGTTACGATATTTAATAATTCTAGGCTTAACGGCAGATATCTTAATATTTATTGAACAGTGTATGAGCTGATGATCGGAATGCTGATGCAAGTCCTGATGATGGACACTGCCACTTAAGAGATGATCATCGGACATGATGATGACATCAATCAAACTGGCTGTGTCTCGGGAGTACCTAGTTGGGTTAATTACAACTTGCTTGAAGTTGAAAGTATCAAGCAAATTATTAAACTGATTGGTTATGTTAGTATGTCTTAATAGATTAATATTAATATCCCCCATTATAATCAATTCATCTGTCACTGGAATTAAATTAGCTATTGATTCTTCCAGTTGGCGTAAAGCAGTCATCACATTAAAACGAGGAGGACGGTAAATGATGCCCAACCCCAATTTTATTTTGCCAATTTTGAGAATAAGCCATTGCTGCTCAAAAATTCCCCTTTTGACACCCACGTCACAACTCTAAAATACCAAAGCACCACTGAGAGACAATCGAGAACCCTATAGTGAACACCACTACTGAAAAAAAGTAGCTAAACCGAATGAAGCTCTGCACGGACCTGTGAACGCGTAGACATACCGCTGCGCCGACGGTTGCCAAGAGACTGAAGCGTGCGAGTGCTGTACCTCGCTGCGGCGATACGGTACGGCCGGTAGCACAGCCACGCCCCTTTCCAGCTCCCAGTCCGCGCATCTGCCCACGGTCAATGCAGTTGTTTTATTTTTTTTTGAGTTCTCTTATTTGCCAGTGTCACGAAGCGACCCGATGCTTACGTTGACCGGGAGCAGACGCGCGGAGTGGGAGCTGGAAACGGGCGTGGCTGTACTACCCGGCCGCAGTGTATCGCCGCAGCAAGGTACAGTACTCAGACGCGTCAGTCTCTCGGCAACCGTCGGCACAGCGGAGTGTCTATGCGTTCACAGCTCTATTCGGTTTAGCTACTGTTTTTCAGTAGTGGTGTTAATTATAGGTTTTTCGATTGTCTTTCAGTGGTGCTTTGGTGTTGTGACGTGGGTGTCAAGTGTCTAGAAAGTGGAAATTGGGTCTACTTCCAACCCTTCTGAGGGAAACAGGATACCTGTGTAGCAATTTAGGTGAACCTTGCATACTCATCTACTTGTGTGTTAGGATTGACATCCTATGTTTTTTTTATAAATTGCGCACGTTGCATACACTGAGAGCTCAGTCATATATTAAGGTATTTCTCAATCGTCATATCAATATTCATTACTTGTTATCAAAGGTATTGTAATTTTTGGTAACAACAGCTGCCAAGTTTCAGATGCTACATTAACACAAAACCTGGTGCCACGACTTGTGTTTGAATGTTTATGGTGGCTATGTTGAAAAATGAAAAAATGTTTATATTTTAGTTTGTGATACAATTTACATTCATAAATAAAATTTCTCTGAGTGGATTACACTGCTACTGTTTTTATTTAGGTTAATAACTGTGGCATGCTGGCGATTTTCGATTGTACAAATGAAGCCAGAATTGTGGTATTTGATTTTTCTTCACCTGATACAATCTTAGCAGTGACGGTTTTCCTCGCCCAAGTGCGAATGCAGTCATCAAAAAAACATATTCCCCTATTAAATAGTAGAGAAAATGAAAATCGTACTTCTATCTGTGATCATCTAATTGTAGATCAAAAAGTTTTTTATCAATTTTAGTTTACTGAAACTCCTTCACATGAAGCTACTGACAAACACCATGAACAATTTTAGTGCAATAATAAAATTTGGAAGAGATTCTGTAAAATCCCATTCTACAATAAATTTAAAAAAATGTATAGAGTTACCCGATCAGAAACTGTAACATTAGCGGCTTTCAAGTGTCCTTCTATTTCCTCATCAGTAAATTTTGGATGTAGCTAATCTCAGTTCTTCAGTATTCGCCAAAAGCAAAGTACGATCTCGAACATAGAAATTAGGACTTGAAGAGACTTCGATCTTGTCTGGAGTTCAGCTCTGAATCGGTCAAGACATTCCAACATATCTTTTTGAAGTTCTTCTTTCAGTGTGAGTCCTGCATCACTGGCCATCTCACCAACCACCCGTTTTTTACGACTAAGTCGTCTTTCTGTTGGAATATGTGCCTCTATTTCTGTAGCAGTTTCGTCAACAGTTAAGCCTTTATTTTGCACTGCAATCTGTTCAGCATTTATTTCCCAAAGAACATCTGTGCTAGCGATTTTTTTTATGTTTGTACATTGTTCTTAAAGTTGAGCCACCGGGTGGATGTCACCCCAAACAAGGTGACACCCGGTGCAACCTCCCTTGCTACGCCACTGTCCTTAAGCTAACCTCCTATTCACCTCCTATCTCTAGTCTTCATGATCCATGTTATATGATATTTGTTTTATTTGGCAGAAGTTGTCGTCGGTTAAGGTTGGCATATTTTTGACAATTGACATACAAACTATTTGAGATTTGAGACTAGAGAAGGTAAAAAGTAAGATACCAAAACAGCATTTGGAATATTCGTTAGCTTAGCATGGATTTATAATTTAAAAAAACTGTTTCGGGCGTGTAGTGTATTTTCTTCACCGTGTGCACCTGTTGTTTTGATTGCCATTGATTTTACTGTTGACCAAAGATGAGCGTGGATCCAGAGACCGCGGTTTTGGAGTCCAGCTACGTACCGTACACCGGTACCGCCTTTCAATATGCAGAGTACAATTTCGAAAACAATTCCAATGCCGCTTTGGAGTTGGCTAGGTGTCAATGGCCCAACTATGATGATCAACACTATCTGAAAGGTAATACCAAAGCATCATCTTTCTCAGTATTTTATATAAATGTTTATTGCAGGTTGCAAGTGGTCTCCAGATGGTACGTGTTTGCTGACAGTGGTACGAGGGGCTGGTATGCATGTTATGGAACTGCCATCAGATTTATATACAGGTAATATTGCAGTTCTTTCTTTCTAACAGTGAATTTAGGTGGGCAGATGTGTACCTAATCTTTAATTATAATTTTTTCATTCGCAACACTAAACGTATTTAAATATCAGACACCTGTGTTGATCAGTTTATCTTCAGAAGAAGCAGCAGAGCTTTGCAAAATTTGCCTGAGAGGCTTCTAATGAAAAACTTTTTTGATTGATTATCGCTTCGATCAGGTTCTACTGGAAACTGCTCCAGAACCTTTTATATTCTACAAGTAGTGCTTTTAAAAAATGGTTTATATTCCTGCATCTTGGTGTCAAAATTACCTGGATAGACCTGAATCTTGAGAGACATATCTCACCCTCACGCTCTAATTGTCATGGGTCATTTCCTCTCATCTTGAATATGAATGCTGCGACCACTGTAAAAGGGCAGTTCACCTCTGAGGGAGCAGGAGACACTAAGATATAAAAAACCTAGTGGTCATGTTTTTGTATCCTATGTGTGGTTGAGTAGGTTTGAACATTTTTTATTCTAAAAAATGTATAGGTATGACTCTGCTATTTTCATGATATTTTTTCCAGGTGACACAATTTTAACCAGTAGACCAATCACAGGTTTATCACCTGCAGTTAGCGTTCCAGAAGGAGGACTTATATATGACTACTGTTGGTATCCTGGAATGAACAGCGCTAACCCTGCTACATGCTGGTAAGTATGAAATATTGATTGTGTGCAAATCAACTATTTCATAAAAACTCTCAGTCTGAGAGTTGCGAATGTCACCACCTTAACATGGTGACGAGACTCCATTATCTAACCGCTAAATCAAACCACAAGTGCTTGAAATGATGTTTTGGCTACTGCTGTGGCATTTTTCAAGTCTCAGGCATCACAGGTGTCCTGAGCACCAGTGCTTCTGATTACAAATGCCCTCAAGACGTTATAACAGTTGAATTTCCTTTAGGTGCTCTACCCTACTTTATAAACCTAGAATATAACATGTCAAATGTGAACGTTTTGTTTTAAATTCTGTAATTTTTTTTAACTGAATGTCTCATGTTTTATTCCACATTCCTATAGACACTTTCGAAATGAGAAGATTGATATAACATACTAAAATGTTTTGATTGATCACTTGTTGCTTTATAAGAGAATCAATATACAAAACTGCTCAAGTTTGAAAGCCTTCCATTGCTCATTTTGTAAAATAGAGATTTCATATACAGGATCCTTCATTTCATTTAAACAATGTTACTAGAGTTGCCATCTTGAAATTTTTAGCTGTTAATCATACTGAATTTGAGCTTGCTAACTTTATCTGTTTAAAAATGAGTAGGGGGTCATGGGACCTATCTGAAAAGGCCGATGAAAGGCAAGCATTTTGAGACGACAGAGGTGATCCAAGCAGCATGCACTCAAGGCTATTCCGGAGAATGCCTTCCGTGACGCCTTCAATGCTTGGAAATCGCGCTGGCAGCGCTGCATCGACGCAGAAGGAGCCTATTTTGAAAGTTTTTAAAGAATCGTGACGATTAGCTCAATAATTTTTTTTAAATCGACTCAGTCCTATTACTTTCCGGACAAACCCTGTAACATACCAAAATGTATTGATTGTTGTTAAGAGAACCAGTATACAAAAATGCTCAAGTTTGAAAGCCTTCCCATTACTCATTTAGAAAAATAGTGATTTCATATTCTAGGGTTGTAAAGTACCCATAAGGACCTTTAAAATAAAGGATTAGAGGATCCTCCATTTCATTTAAAAAATATTACAATATGGCGCCCTGTTGCCATCTTGAAATTTTCAGCAGTTATCATCCTGAACTGCTTAAAAATGGGTAGGGGTGGTGGGACCTTTCAGAAAAGCATACTGCATTTTGAGAATTATATTTTTCTTATCTCTGTGTTCAGCTGGGCTTCCAGTAGTCATGCCGGTCCCATACACCTGTGGGATGCTTTCACAGGTGATTTGAGATGCACTTATCGAGGTTATAATGCTGTTGATGAAGTGGAACCTGCTATGAGTGTTTCCTTTTCAGCAGATGGACAAAACGTTTTTGGAGGGTACGCATATCGATTTCATTATGTCTATTAAGTATACATATAAGCAAAATCATTTTTCAAATCGAATTGTATATTGGCTTATTATCCAATTCAAGGTGTAACCAATATTTGGAACTGTCTCCTAGGCCAACCTATAGAAATATATAGTTCATTGTTTATAGGTATGTTTGAAATAGCTCATTACTTGTTGTTGAACTGAAAAAGTTGCTATTTAATTAGTGTTTTTTTTCTAATTATTTTGTATCTTTTTAAATAATCCTATTGAATCGACAAGAAGTTACCTTATGTCATCTTTGCAGCCACAGACATTAGTATGAAGGTTGGTATCAACCTAAATGCATGGCATATTTAAAAAAGCTAGATCTATATATGCTTGGAACAGGTATCACCTCCTGATTTTTTGAAGGTGTCATTTTGAGACTAGGAATTTTTTATAGGTATAAGAAAAATGTGAAAATATTTGCAACTGGCAGACCTGGTAGAGAATGTATAGAGTATCCAGTTGCACATCAAGTTAGCTGTCTGACTGCTAGCTTAGCTCAACCTGGAGTCGTAGCTATAGGTAAGGTGACTCGCCAAGTTTTTGTTCTCTTCAAATTAACCCCTTACTGCATGATTTTTTTGTTTTTGTTAAAATAAATATATGTGCTAGTTCATATTAGAAAAGTAACTAGAAAAATATATAAAAAAATTATAGATGCCTATTTTTTTTTAAAAATAGCCTTTTTCGACATGTGCCAAATTTGACACAAATTGCAATAGTTGAATAATAACGGAAAAATTTACTGAAACCATATATGTTATAAATCGTTAAAAATACATGGGAAAACACCTAAACTAAATGTAATTTTGAATAAACATTTATTTACTCCAGATGAAAACGGTCTGTGTTCAAACATAATCTAACATTACATTTATCACACCAAACTTGTGTTTTCCCCTTACACTCAGGAAATTTGCATCTTTGGCGATCTTCATGCCACTCAGAAAGATGTCCCACATTGTCGCGACGAATTTCTTGGGCTGGTATTTCCGCAAAAGGATATTTCCTTTTTTTTAAATCCAGTTGAGGCTGTAGTGAGCTATTAGGTCTGCCTCGCTTTTTTGAAGTTACGTGGGATCTTGTTAGAATTTCTGCTAAACCAAGTTTGAATTCAGCCAGTGGCAAATAGTCATCAGAATTGACCTCAGTGAGAGCTCTTCTCCACAATATCCAACTATTACAGCACAACATGTCGAGGAAATGGAAAAATATTCTTGGGTAAAATTTTTTTGACCTTATAAGTATCCTATGGTATCCTAACATCGAGTCAAGTAGATCAACACCTCCCATATAGTTGTATACTCTTTGGACGAGGAATCATAATGTGCTTTTTTTCCTTTCTGCAAAATGCCCTCTTTGCTGAGATAAACCACTAATGGAAGGCCGGTGAACCAGTTATAAAAAAAAACCTTGTAATTTTGATTCCTTGGAACTGACTCTGTAAGTTTCACTACCACATTACTACTTGCCCCAAGATCTGGTTGATAGGCTGCAACTTAGTTGGCCCAGAAAAGAAGTCGAAATCATAACTGAAGCCTGATACTCCGCTTAGTACGAAAACTTTATAGCCCCATTTATGAGGTTGAGCTTTTGTTGGTATAATTTGTTCGTCAACTGCAAGATGCTCTTCTTTTGGGAAAAGTAGGTACCTCTCTCGTGCTTTTTCTAAAAAAGGACGAATTTTGAACAGCTTATCGTAACCAGGTTCATCGCGATTTTGTTGCTTCGTATTATCATTGAAGTGAACAAAACGTTTTATTTCTTCAAATATGTTACATTTCATAGCTTCGGTTATTGCAAGAGCTCTCAGTGTACTACTCCAATAGCTTCTAGTGGATGGCAGGTGCGCTACAGATATGTATATGTCTTCGTCAGATACCCTCAACTGTTAATCTTCCCAATCAAAACAAACCTTGTTTTTTTTCTTTGCCTTTTTTGCTGCAATGAGAGTTGAAAGAGGAACATCGTCTTCACTATCGGAAAAATCATTTTCTTCAATCACAATATCTTCGACCATCTCTCTATCAAGCTGTTCTTCTTCACTGGTATCTTCCACCAGAACTTGAGAAAATGTTTTTCGGTAAAAATCATCATCTGACAAATTTTCATCTTCACTGCCACTCAAGTTCGGAATCCCAACAGTTTTAGCACCATAAAATCGTTTTGCATCCATCTGAAAAAGGGGCAATAATATAGTCAGCTTTTCTTTTACTGCAAGTTGTTCCGATTATGGCACAAGAAAACAAATGACGATAAATCAACATGTGTATGAGTTGAAGGACATAATTTTACAAAAGTCACAATAAGACATACTTACCCGAACGTAGATAATTTTAGTTGCACCAAAAATTTGATTTTTGAACGTTTTATGACCGCAACAACTTTATAAGCGAATGTAGTAACACGTGCTTACGGGCCGCTAAACGAAATCTGACGCAATTCATAAAATACGTGCTAGAGGGCGACAATGTTTCTTGGCGATAGAGAAGCGAGCGTGCCAGATATGGAACAGTTTAGGTTAAGGTCTTTAGCTGTTGGGGGACTTGAAAAATAACATATATTTCACGTGTGCCAAATTTGGGACAGTATGCGGTAAGGGGTTAACACCAAAATTTCTTTTACCGAATTTCAAAAAATGCAATTAATGTCACAGTGGGAAAGTTCACTTTTTGATTTAAAAAAAAAAATATAAACTCAATGAAAAAATATTTATTACTATCAACATATTTGTTGATGTTTATATCTCGTCGAATGTTGTCTTTAAGCTCCTCCAGTGTTCATGGATTATTGGAATACACTTGTTGAAACCACGTGTTTCTGTTAAATCGATGTTCTGTTCTTACAATAGGAGCACAAAAAGTGTCAATCATGTCCTTGTATCGCTCGAAATTGACTGTCAATGCGTGGCAGTTTTCATCTTCAAAGAAATACGGTCCAATAATACCGCCAGAGGATATGGTTTAAGTGTAAATGGGCCTCGACACTGAAAACAACGTTTCCGATTCTGCGCTGTGTAGGAAAAAGATTCAACATCCGTTCAGCACAAGATTTCCGTAATACGTAATCACTTTCCTTTAAAGCATGGACTGATTTGATTTTATAAGGATGAAAAGCCATTTTTTTTTCTTCATTATGCGATGCAGTGTTGATCTATGGATTTCCAAAGCAGCGGAATGCTTCCGGTTAATACTGTAATTCTGGGGCCAGGAATGGGTTGATTTAGAGTAGAGCATGTCTCAGAAAACCTCTTAAACCACTTTTCCAATAGGTTCTTATTTGGGGCATCTCTTGGTCGGCGAATGTTGTTAACTGCATATGAATCACCATTCTTTAAGTAAGCCTCGATAGCAAAAGCACGTTGCGCTCCGGTCCAACGTTTCATTGTGACTATTTACCCGCACGCCAAACGCGTCGATCAAGACCTCTCCCCACTTCCTCGCGTATCCGGTTGCCGCGTAATTCAAATTTGAAATGTGAACTTTCCTCCCACTGTGACATTAATTGCATCTTGAAAATTCGGTAAAAGAAAATAATGGAACGCTTTGTCAATTTGACATCCCTCATAGCAATGTAAATATATCTTAATTTCAGGAACTGTGAAGAATACAATCGAACTAGTTTCTCAGAGTGACGGTACCTTCAGGCACCTCTGTAAGTTGTCAGGTCACAAAGGTGGAGTGACCAGTATGGCATTCTCTCTAGATGGCTTCCGTTTGTATAGTGGGGCGAGAAAAGACAAAGAAATCATATGCTGGGATCTACGTGTAAGGATTATGTCGTTTTTGTCGTACGTTCATAATAATGTGCCAAGGATGATTTTCTTTTGAAGCATGTCGTTATACCAAATGGGATAAATTCAAGCCCCATAAGGCTGAGTCCACACCTGCAGATGGTAGGCTTGGATTTGGGGTCTAAAGCAACACAGTTTACTGTTACAAAGTTGCTGACGTGTTGGGATAATTTATTTCCTTTAGGGCTCTACAAAAAAAAATATACTAACTGCATATACATATATGAATTAACAATTTAAACAATTTTTATTGTTTCAGTTAAGTAAGTATGTATATGTAAAAATTCATTTCTACGTTTTCCAGGTCATTGCAAATGAATATTAAATCAGTTTGCAAAAAAGGGCGGATTTCATATGGTGTAACATTTTTGCAAAAATGTTTTGATTGAGCTCAAATTTAAGTTTTCAGGGTCGCTACTAACGAATTTGATATCGATTGTTGAAAAATCGAAATAGCGGTTCGAATATGGCTGCTATTTTTCCAAAAAATGTCTTCATTGCGATATTAAGTTTGAAGTACTTTTAAGATCGCAGATTACAAGTTAAATATCGATTTTTAAAACATCTAAATGGCGGATCCAGTATGACGGTTATGTTTGCAGAAATGTGTCGATTGTGCTTGAATTTCGGTTTTATGTATTTTCAAGATATAATTCATGCATTATTGTATAATGTCGCATAATTGCCGAAATTGCATTTCGATGCAGCCAAAATTTGCTTATTTCTTAACTAGGTGTCTGACGATAAACATGTTATTATTCGAAATAGAGCGGGCTGGGCTTTTTAACTATTTCTTTAACATCAATTGCATACTGTTATATATTTTCTTATATACTCCAACCACCACGAAGGCCTAAGGCCTAAACACCCATGGGTACCGTGGGGCTATAGGGCAATACAGGGGAAAGGGGAACGCCACACGGACTCTGGCGAGGGAACACGTGTGCATACAACATGGACACATTCTGGCCCCGCCTACGAGATCTGCCGGGTGGTGCCTCTGCGTTCGACAGTCAGAGAACATCTACCACCTACGGACAATCACAACATCCATAGCCAAGAGAAAAATTTCTCTTGAGACGGGATTCGAACTGCGACCACTGCTGCTGCCTAAATATTGTCATCTGTTATAACTATACATGCCTTCAACTCAGCAATTCATTTTGCATATTCCAATACAGCTGATTATTTTAAAACGTGACACTTTTAGATTATACAATTTTTTGCACTTTTGGTCAGGCCTTTTCGTTCCTGAACCACGCCTAAGCATCTCCACGTCGACACACATGGTTCAAGGAATATACTTCGTTCTTCTTTAGCAATATTTGTTTTGATAATTTTTACCATATTAACTAAATACATGTTAACTTCAAAACGATATTTACATCAGTACAATGATAATTCCTGGAGAAGCTGACACTTAGACGGATTAAGAAATAAATTATTCTCGTCACACCAAGCTATTAAAGTGTCAATATCCCGCTGAAGTGCAATACAATCAGCCTCAGACTCAATAATCCTGAATAATTTTAAATCATCGGCAAAGGGGAGGTTATTACGTCTTAAATATTGCACAATATCATCAATGAATAAGGTAAACAATAAAGGACCAAGATTTGAACCCTGAGGCACTCCCGATTTAGTTACATACTGGTACGACTTGCAGCCATTGAGGGTAACATATTGATTCCTTTCATAAAGATAAATTTGAATGAGTGCTAAAGCTGATGAATGGCATCCAGAAAGTTTATTTAAAAGTATGCCATGGTCCACCCTATCGAACGCTTTAGCAAAATCAGTATATACTACATTTAGTTGACCTTGCCGATCGACACATTCAATAGCGAACTGAGTAATGATTGTTAAATTAGTTACTGTTGATCTCTGGTAAGAAAATCAGGCTGAAATATTATCTCCAGAAGTTTGGAAAAATTTGACAATACAGCAGACGCTCGATAATGTAAACTAATTTAATCCAAGTTTGGTTTACATTATCGAAATGTTTACATTAGCGAACGTGATTTATATAATATTTGATGTATTAAAAGAAACGTTTAATACATACTATTTATAACAAAATAAACAAATATTCTAACAGTATTTTTTTAATTAGAAGAAAAATAATTAACAATTTTTGTCTGCGTAAATTTGCGCTTAGCATTGTCTTCCAATGACTGCGCCCGTAGTTTACGAATAACTAAAATATCCGTGTATGAAACTTCTTTTCTTTCAGCCCAATCTAAAGCTTGGTTAAAAACTTGTATAGCTTGCGCGTCGGTCACTACACTTCTAACTCCAATGGGATCGTTCTCATCATCCTCACTGTCCATATCCTCATCCTTATCAGCATCATTCGTCTGCTTATCTCCGTTCCATAAATTAA
This sequence comes from Acanthoscelides obtectus, assembly GCA_963669975.1. Lineage (NCBI taxonomy): Eukaryota > Metazoa > Arthropoda > Insecta > Coleoptera > Chrysomelidae > Acanthoscelides > Acanthoscelides obtectus. The sequence goes on from CAVLJG010000003.1 coordinate 13,677,815, forward strand.
TATCAGCAGGAGTACAAACAATATTGGGATTCACTGTTTTCAATAAATCAACAACATCCAATGACACACTAATAACATTATCATTATTGGATCGCAAACGTTCTCTAATTACGCTTAAGGGGACATCGTCTTCTTCATCATCTTCATTATTGTTACAAAAGAGATTGTTCCAACATTTTTGAATAGTTTGCTGGTTAACTTCATTCCAGGCCATATGTAAATCTAAAACAGCTTCTCGTAATGTTACTTTTTTTAAAGCCTCAGATAAGTTTTCAGGATTCTTTGATAAGACAGACGAAAGTAGAAACTTCCTATAGTATAGTTTGGTGAGTCTTATTATATTCTGGTCCATCGGTTGAATTAACGGTGTTACGTTGGGCGGCATGTACATGACGAAAATTGACCCATCCCTGCTCCTCAGTTGTTGCTCGGGAGGATGACTTGGTGCATAATCCAATAGTAACTACGCTTTTATTGGAAGCTTCTGTTGTTTTAGGAAACCTTTTACCTACAAATTGAAAACACATCTTCAAATTATGAATAGAGCATTTGTGATAATTGATTGTAATACCTGAGGGACAAAGCACCTGTGGAACCATTTCAGGAATATACTGCTAGTAATCCAAGAAGTTTTTGAACAGTCATAATCAACAGGGATATTAACATTTTTAAATGAGCGCGGATTTTTTGCTTTCACAATTACCAGTGGCTTTATTTTGTGTGAACCATTAGCATTAGTGCAGGCTAGAAACGTTATTCGTTGTTTCTCCGGCTTTCTTCCCGGGGCAGATTTTTCAAATGATGCAGCATAGGTTTTCTCTGGTAACATTTTCCAATAAAGGCCACTTTCGTCTGTGTTGTATATTTGTTCCATTCTTAAATCTAGCTCGGTAATTGTTTTCATCAATTTTTCTTTGAATGGTTGCGCTAATTGTGGTCTTGCTGATAATTTTTCACCAGATATAGACAGCAGTCGAATTCCATATCTTGTTTTGAATCGTTGTAGCCAGCCATCACTAGCTACGAAATTTTCAGTTTCTTTCAGTTTTTCATTTAACAGTCTCCCTCTCTCTTTAACTACTTCGCCACTAACTGGGACATGATCTTCCCGTTGTTTTAAAAACTACTTATACAGGGAATTTTCCATTTTAGGTGCCTTCGCATTTTTTAAAGTTTTTCTTTTTCCCGGACCTCCAAATGTATTGCACGTTCTTTGTAAAATTTGAGTTTTCATACGCTTAATTTTACAGATTGTTGCTTTCGATACTCCATATTTTTTTGCTAACTGTGTCACTCCCGCACCTAGTGCAATATGGTCTATGATTTTCACTTTCTCACTCAACTTTAAACACTTTCTTTTATAGGATGTGGATGCCATAGTCGTAAAATATATTAACGCGTGCAGTGTATTCACTTAAGTTCAAAAATGAAATACATACATACGTATAAACGTATCCTAAACGATCATACGACTGACTGATTTGTTGTATTTTATCGCAGAGGTGAATCCCCTACACTCTACATCATAAATCGGGGACATTTTACCGTCGAGCTGTTTCCGTGCGCCGAGAGTTGTTTACGTTATCGAGCGTACACATTGTTTACGTTATCGCGCGTTCCGTTTGATCCTATAGAACGAAGATTGTGTTTACATTAGCGCAAGTTTTCATTATCCCGTGTTTACGTTATCGAGCGTCTGCTGTATTGCCACAGCTCTATAGTTTTTAATATCAGTATCACCTAGAAGCCTACTCTGGCATTCCATATCAGCACCCAACATATGTTATCCTGTCACTAAGCTCACCACCTACAGTGTGACCTCAGCCTAACACTATACTTTTCCCCATAAATCCACGGTTAAAATGTTGTATTCCTTCACTTTAAGCGCTTAAGTCAGCTTTGGCGTAAATTATATGAACGTACGGTATCTGTACCCTTGGAATTAATTTTACAACCTCTGCTTCTCTTTGTTTTTTTCAGCGAAGCTCTCATTCAAGCTCTGAATTCAGTGTGTCGCATCTCAAGGCACTGTAGTGCAAACTGACTTCAGATTCGCGATTTGCGATGATTTGTATTGTTCTCTATCTGATCGAGGCAAAAGAATATTGACGAAATTTGCGTTTTAGGTGCCAGGTAGACCGATGTTCTGCGTATCTAGAGAAGCAAACACCAACCAAAAAATCTATATAGATCTGTCAGTAGATGGGAAATGGTTGGTTTCAGGCGGAACCGACGGTAAGGTACAAGTGTGGAATGTCGAACAGCAGACTTATCCTACTGTTCACATGCAGGTGGGTGTTTCTTTATACGTACGTTTACATTTTGGAAATATTTTAGCCGCTTTAACGTGGATCTTATATATCAGAGAAGCGATGGCAGTACTGTTCGTGTTGTAAAAATAACCCCGAAACTTGACACCTAAAGTACCAGTGGTGCTTTAACAGGCTTGCAATGTAGGTGGATTTTCTCCCAAATCTCGGTGATTTTTACTCGCAAGTTTCGCGGATAGAAAGCTTCCCCCGATGTTTAAACCAAACCCACCCCTTTCTAGTAATTTTGTTGTGATTTGGAGGATTTTTTAAAAAAAGTAGTATGAAGTTTTTTTGCGCTTATTTTGGGGAAATCCTGACCGATCATCCGGCCACGCGGTGCTTTGAGGGATCCGCCATATGAACATCAACAAACGGATTGCCATTAAGGGCCGTATCGTCAGCCGTTCCTACAACTGTACGAGGGATGTCTTTTAAGTTTTGCATATGGAAATAAAACAACACGGTAGGTAGTTTTAAATGACTTTATTGGTTTTCGAAGTATTCTCCACGAAGATTAATACACATCTGCATGCGCTCGAACCAATTTTCGAAGCACTTATTCAACTCGTTTGCTGGCAGATCCAATGCGTCAACTGCTTCTTCTGGTGACTGGAACCTTTGACCACGCAGTCTGTTTTTAATTTTCGGGAAAGTAAAGAAATCGTTAGGACTTAGATCAGGACTATATGGAGGATGGTCCAATAATTCCACGTTTTCTCCCGTTAAATACTGCCTTGTCTTTTGGGCTGTGTGCGAGCTTGCATTGTCTTGGTGGAGGACGATTCTTCTTTCGGGGTTGATTTTTCGAACTTCGGTGATGACTTTTGGCAAACAAATGGTGGTATACCAATCCGCAGTAACAGTTCTTTGCTCGTTAAGAGGAATTGTTGCAATACGACATGCTTTTGACACAAATGTCTCGACCATCTTTTTCGAAACACTTCGAGAACGGATGACTTTTGTTGGCTTTTCTTCACCTTGGAACACCCAAACAGCCGACTGTCGTTTATTTCCTGGTTCATAACAGTAAATCCACGATTCATCACCACTAATAATGCTGTACACATTTTCTTACTCCTAATTCTCCATGTAAAAATTTTGAATTGAGGTCTTTGAGATCTTCTAGAACGCCTCAATATCGCGATATGTCACATGTCTATCTTCAATGATGAGTGTGCGCACAGCATCGACGTTTTCCTGGGTGACTGCCGTTTTTGGTGCACCCACCCTGGGATCGTCGCTAAGACTCACCCGTCCACGTTTGAATTCTCCAAACCAAAGGGAAATTGTCGACTGATGTGGCGCTTCGTTGCCGAAAATAGACCGTAACTCAGCGAGGCATTCTTGTTGCGATAATTGTCTCTGAAAGTTGTACTAAATTATGTCGCGAAAATGTTCTCGGTTGAATTCCATTTTCCTAATGACTTGGTGACACTTAAAAATTCACTGTAGTGAGAACACTGCACGTATTGTTGAAAAACTTTGAATTTAAGTTTACTAAAGAGTGAGGTTAAGATTCAGTACTGATGTCCTATCCGCGCGGCCTACTATGTTTCTATATGCAAAACTTAAAAGACATCCCTCGTAGGACGCCTTTAGGGTCTCCTTGATTTTCATAATTTTTCCTGTATTTCGCTGTTTCGGGTAAGCGCTCTTTTTTGAGGTTATATTTTCTATTTGAGTTCTAAGATATTTCAGGCTGATAAAACTTGATTTTTATTATCTATCAGCCTGAATTTTTGTAAGATTCAAAAACATAACCTCACAATACCTCAACATTTCCGAAGGAGAGTAAATACTATGGAAATCAAGGAGGCCATAAAGGCATCCTACAATTGTAGGAACGACTGACGATACGACCCTTAGCTCATTGTAAATTAACTCAACCATTTTTGCTTAATTCTTGTAAATCCCTGGTGTAGATAGCCGGACATCTGTTCGAAATTGTTACTGTTACTCAGCTATTTGTGAAGAACTGCTGAAAAGCCTCTCGTTGTACGGTGATGCATTGTTTAACGAGGAGGTTCGTTGTTTGGAATTCCTGCTAGTCTCTAAAATGCTGGTGAAAAATTCAGTCTTCTGTCCAAAGACCGACCAAATTTATGGATTGATTAATTGAAGATTGGGTCCTTGATGGAAGAATAACCAAAATATGCAAGAATTTGTTCCGGATGTTTTAGAAAAAGTAACGTCTTGAGAAACAAAATTGGTGAAACTGAACGTGTATTTTATAAGAGATAGGCAATTATGATCCTGATTGAATTCTGAAACATGGAATTCTACAATCCTATTATTTTTTGATACTAGACTAAAATGGTGCAATCTCACGCGTAGTATCATAAAAGTTAATTATAATACCTAGGGGACAACTCAACAGATTTTACGAATAACTTTTGTTTTCATAAAGTTGAGTAAAAATCACTTGCGAAAAGTGTGATTTATAACTATGAAAACAGAAGGTATTCGGAAAACCTATAAGTTGCACCTAGCTGATTAGCTTTTAGTGGGAGATTTGACGATTTAGTTTAGTGTCAAACCGTGGTATCGATATAAATTGCCAGTTTGAGGTTAAAATGTTTCCTAAACCTGCGCATGGGCAGTATAGCTTATTTCACGAGTATCTGTCATGGTAGAATGACACCTGATTATCTAGTAATATCTCAAAATTCCCCATATCGGCACAGGACACGTAATTCTGACGGATCCGTCAACGTCAGGTAGTCAGAGTCGTATTTTGTTTTGGTTTTTTGTACGCTACAGATTCATTTTGTACTTGTTAACAGCTCTTTTATTTAGTTGAGTTCTGTTGCTTACAAAAAACAAAACGCTCCAAACAGTTTTACTAGATTTACACCCGATTCATTATTGCCTAACTAACACAAAAATTTCACTTGCTGATCAGCTATTTACCTCAGTAGATGTCAAAGCGTGATGAATACTTTTGAAATAGGGTATAGCTGGTATACTCCAGTCTCTGCGCCCTGAGTCTGGCGTCAAGTTTTGGGCTCGTTTTTTCTCATTTCGCCTGTTCGTCTGGAATATAGGCTATATGCCCTATAAGTCTGTTACCTGTCCGGCATCATAGTTACGTAAAAAAAATCGGAATCTAATCGCAACCGTTGTTATCAAACGCAAAATTCTTCCTAGGTACTACGTTACTCGGGCAGCTCACGCGCATCTTTTTTCTTTTGATAGGGAAAAGCTTTTATAGCCACTCTCGGGCAGGAACAACACGACAGTATTACCCTGCCGGCCCTTCCTGCCCGAAGTGTAAGAATCTCCAGAAATAGCATAATAACTAAAACCCCTCAGTCGTTCGCCACACATCCAATCACGGTAGTTCTTGCAGCATTTCATCATAGTGGGTAGCATTGCGCTAGGTTTTCATACCAAAGGTATGCTCTATCGTACACATACGTATACTTTATCTGAAGTCACTTGAAATAGCATAAAAACCTTTGGTCGGCGCGTCCTTTGTAATTTCATGACGTATCATAGGCGTGCGGTCATTTATTTAGAACGATAATAATGTTTTTATATCACAATAAATGGATTTTACTATCTTCTTATTTTTTTGATTTGGGATAAAAAATACTTATATTGGGAGTTTAATTTATGTTGACTGAAAGTTAAGAAATGGAAAAATTACAGAATTCCGTTTGACATAGGCAAATATTTACATAGCAGGTAGGTATATAAAAAGGTATATAAAGACTTACATTATAGGTATTTATATATCATCCTCGCCTTCGGAGCTGTCGCTAGAGTCATCTTGTAGAGGAATTACAACGGGATTTACAGGAGGCAAAACACAATATTCATTTTCTTTTTCAATAATATGCCTAGAACACTGCTTCCATAGGTCTGTGGCAGCAATATGAGATACTGCATCTCTTATTGTGCCCAATAGCGATTCACTTAATTGAGGGGTCTGATTATGTTTTCTTACTTTTTTTTAAAGCAGCCCAGACCAACTCAATCGGGTTAAAAATGCAGTAATAGGGAGGTAGACGTAATACTTCATGGCCATTTTGCTGAAGCAGATTGTCAACAACATACTCTTTTTCAAATTTTTGTCTTTTAATAAGATCCAATAATATGGCTTTGGTTGATTTTTGTGGTATTTCAATTCCCTTATCCTTCATAAAATCAATAATGTCTTGTTTTTTGTGCCTGTATTCGGAATTTTGTTTTTCTGTCGGGAATGGTATGGCGCATTGTCCATAATAATCACTGAATTTGGGGAAATGTTTGGTATTAACTGCTGCTCTATCCACTTTTCAAATAAGTCGGAGGTCATGTCCTCATGATAGTCGGCACATGATTCTTTGATATTTTTGGCAGATAACAGCAAGGCATTAGGTATAAATCCATTTTCACTGCCAGCATGGAGAATAATGATTCGTTTTCCACGGTTGCATGGTGCATTTAAAATGCACTTGTTGCTGTCGTCAACCCAGCCGTACTGCACAACATCATGGGTGTCATACCACGTTTCATCCAGGTAAATCAGATTTCTTTTCTGCTCTCTATGGATTTTAACTTTGTGCAAAAATTCTTGGCGCAATTCAACGAGTCGAGACGACTCCATAATCACCATTCTTTTATCTAATTTTTTGTATTGAAAACCACACAGTTTTACAATACAGTGCAGTGAGTCTAAGCATTTGTAATTATAAAAATCTTCAGGATAATCTTTTAATTTATCCCGTATCATTTCCAACGTGGGCACCAAATTTTCTTTATAAAATCCGTATATTATACGACGAATATCTTCCTGAAAACCCACGTCTATTCTTTTTAATTTTTGCCCTATGCGCTTTCTGTGGAAGGAATGGTTGACTACATCTCCCCTTTTTATAACCCGATAAATGGTAGACCGACTGATTTTTGTCAGGATACAAATTCTGTTTAAAATTTGATTTTGCGAGGAATCTGGATTTTCGTTTTACAGACAATCATACATATTTAGGATTACTCTTTGGGTCTGTTCCTGTAAATCTTTATGAAAGAATTCTGCCTGCACAGGTTCATCAACCATCTCCTCGTGGCTTGGAGCATTTTCCCAAGGTCTCCAAAGAGCCATATTTAGGACACACAAGAACAATCAACACAACAATTAAATCAACAAGTAAACTGAGTATTCAAAAGTCAAAAACACACAAACTAATAAAATCTATGAAAAAACACGGACAGACTAAAGAAAACACATTTATTCACCGCTACACGGCACTGGCTAAACTGTTTCAATTTTCAGTAGCCACCTGCACTTGTTCGGAGCTCTGAAATACACGCTTTCTCATTGGCTATGTCCACGCATAGGCGTGCTTTACTCCACGTGGACCGGTGAAACTGCCTTTGATCTTATACTATATATATTATATTTGCTGCGAAATTTGGCGATTTTTGCAGCAACAGAGCGTGTTAAATATAGATATATAAAACGCACCCGGTATTTCACAGTGTTTCAAGTGACTTCAGATAAAGTATACATGTACAATTGATCAAAATAGAAACCTAGTATTGGCTCCTTTGTCTATTTTAGTTAGTCAAAACAACCATGTTCTATGAGGAATCCCGTCAATCCAAGTCTTTATATCCAGGAAAAGCGACAAGAAAAAAAGAGAAGTACCAGTTTTGCTTTTGACAGCAGTGGTTGCTGCTAGATTGCGATTTTCACAGGGTTAAGACTTGTCTATTATATCGGTGAAACATATTATGTTAGCCTGAGATCTGCTTGAAATCAAAAAACGTCAGCTACCATAATGAAAGTGTGAAATATTTACAGGCCGTATTTCTGCTGTTTCTGCTACCAGAACTATATCAACGATACAAAGCTGAAACACCAGGATAACAATAACTTTCATTCCTTTTCACAATCAATATAGAAAACATTTACAGGATCGGTGCTACTATATCTCTCACAAACACAGTAGTCGGTAAAGTGTATCGCTCAAAATCTATACAGAATAGTAATTCGTAAATTCGTTTATAGATGGGGCTACACAAGGACTGTGTCAACGGGGTCAGTCTGCATCCTTACCGACCGATTTTGGCGACCGCGTCAGGACAACACCACGCCCAAGATCCACTACATCACACCAGACATGCGAAAGTGTACGAGAACGCGTTGGGTATGTGGTGGTTGGGCCAGCAACAGGAGGACAATGATATCATTACTGCCATCATTAAAGCAGCCACTCATACTTAACTGTAGGTTTATTTAGGTGTTACTCTGTTGAATAAATTAGGTTTTTGTATAAATTGGTGTTTTATTCTGAGCTACCAGAACCTGTAATATGTTATCTGCCGCGATATACCTACAGCATTAGATATACAGGGTGGCACATCGAAAACGAAACAAACGCATTTACTGGAAGCTCAGTTTTTTTTTGAAAAACGCTCAGACCCGTCGATTTTGTTTTCGAGGGGGACACAAGTTTGGCAAAAAATCACGTTAACACGTGCAGCCCCCTGAGCGGGGGTGACACCAACCCTAAAATCTTAAGTGGAAATGGGGGTCGAGTGATACCTTATTTTAAAGGTCTTTCAATTTTTTTTTTTTTTTTTTTTTTATGTCGAAACAGCCGCGCAGGCAGAAGCCTAAATGCCGGAACACCGCGGCTGCTATGATGATCCCAAAGAAATTTTGTTAATACGATTTTTGAACTGCTTAAGGTTAGTAGAACTGGGAAAAGCTTCCTCCCGTAGTTTGTTCCACAATCTAGACACCCTCGGGACAAAGGAGCGGTCGTATCGGCCAGTTCTGGATGTACGAAGTTTGACACGGTTAGGATGGGACGCCGAAGTCAGGCGGGTCAGTCTGGCAGGCACATCGCGCGGCGGCATCATGGAAGAGAGCTCTGAGGAGCAAAGCCCGTTGGTGTAGCGATAGAAAAGAGCCAGATCGCCGACGGCCCGCCGGTGCGAAAGAGTCCCGAGACTGTCTGTTAGAGAAGAGTCATCGATCAGTCGGACCGCCCTCCTCTGGACAGCATCGAGCATGGACAATGTAGTCGGGGCGGCAGCACCCCAAATGTGTGAGCAATACTCGAGGCTAGGCCTTATCTGGGCCTTGTATAGAGTGAGAAGGTCATGCGGAGAAAAGTACTTCTTAGCCCTAAACAAATAGCCTAGCTTTTTCCCAGCAGCTGCAGCTATTGAAGAGATGTGTTCGTGCCAGATCAGGTCCTCGGTGAACTGGACTCCGACCAGCCGAAATGAATGGCTCTTTGGTAGGAATCGACCGTCCATCGAAACTGTATGAGCGCTAGGACGCTTTTTGTTCGTCAAAGTACAGTACTGTGTTTTGGAAGCATTGAACTGTACAAGATTGTTGCGTCCCCAAGCAGTGATAGCCTCCAGGTCTCTTGTCAGAGAAGAAGTCGTCGCTAGTCTTCCTTTTTCCAGCTCAGCGGCAGAGATCGGCTTGTCACTCTGAATTCCTGCATGTAGAGTGCTGTCATCAGCGAAGCTGTGGATTGGGTTGATCGTGCAGGAAAGGAGGTCGTTGATATGTAAGAGAAACAGTGTTGGAGCCAAGACCGATCCCTGGGGAACACCCGCGTTGACGTTGTGGGATGAAGAGGAGAATCCGTCAATTACGACGGATATCTTGCGGCCAGAGATAAAGTCAGCCACCCATCTGCAAAGCTTTTCTGGGAGGCCGTAGGATGGAAGTTTGCTCAAGAGGGCAGCGTGCCACAGCTGATCGAACGCTTTCGTGATGTCAAGAGCAACGACATGAGCCTCACCATGAGACTGGATGAGTTTACTCCACAGTTGCGTGACGTAAGCTAGGAGGTCCCCTGTGGATCGTTGGTGCCGGAAACCGTACTGCCTGTCGCTAATCAAGCTGTGACGTTCGAGGTAGTCCAGAAGCTCGCGATTTATGCACCTCTCCATCACTTTACTTATAACAGAAAGCAGAGCTATAGGCCTGTAGTTGTAAGGGTCGGTTTTAGATCCTTTTTTTGGGATGGGCTGTACATGAGCAAATTTCCAGTTTTCTGGGAAGGTGCCGGATTCATAAGATATCTGGAAGAGACGCGAAAGGACTGGAGCAAGCTCAGCTGCACATCTCTTCAGTACAATGGCAGGAATCAAGTCCGGACCAGAAGCTTTGTTGATGTCGAGCGACAAGAGCACTCGTCTTACGGTCTTATGCCTGAATGTTACCTCCCGCATAGTGTGGGGAACCCTTTGAATTGACGGCACTTGGGCGTTGGTGGGGACGTCCATGGTGGAGTTGGCAGCAAAGATCTTCGCTAGCACTTCCGCCTTGGCCTTTGAGTCGAATACAATAGTTCCATCCTGACACGTAAGTGGTGGAAGGCTACTGTGTGAGAAGTTCTTTTCAATCTGCTTGGCCAGCGTCCAGAAAGACCGACTGCCATTGCGCTGCGACATTACCCTGTGCCTAACTTTTATATCATGCTGGGTTTTGGCATTGCGAACCGCTTCGTTATATTTGTTTCTGGACTCGACGTCGGCTTGTCTGTTCTCTACAGTGGGGTTTTGTAAGTAGGTTCTGTGGGCCTTGATCTTCTGCTGGCGAGCAGTGTCACACGATTTGTTGAACCAGCCGTTGGACCCTGGTTTAGGAACTTTCACTGTGTGAGGGATGTATTCCCTTTATATTGATGTAAAATACATGAGCTTCAGTTCAGTAGTTTTGAAGATTTATTGATTTAAAGCATAAAGTAGACTTTAATAGGTACATCAGATTAGTTTGTACTACTTTCAGAAGAAATTTAACTAAAAGAATTTACTTAATAAGTAAATGCTTTTCTTCACTACGCCCATGGTTTGTTTATCATTTTGTTGTTGAAAATAGCTATTGGAGCGTTTTCTTGTGGCAAAAAAGTTATTTCTTGAAGAAAGATAAGGAAATATCTCGTACTTATTTTAAATAGGAATTTAGTACATAGTTTGCGATTGATTTGACGAAACTTTGTTCCTAAAATAACTCGTAACGCTTTATTACATAAATTAACTATGGTATATTCGACAGCAGAAAGAGTTGAAATTATCGAAATATTTTTCGGAAATAATCAGTGCGCTAATAGAACAGCAGAAATATTTAATGAGCGACATGAGAACAGTAACGTGCATCGAAAATATGTTTTAGAACTTGTAGCTAAATTTCGAGAAACTGGGTCAGTCGCCAATAAAAAACGCAACATTGAAAATCCCATAAGGAACGAAGCAATGGAAGTGGGGGTTTTATGGCAAGTTTATGTAGATCCTACGTTAAATACCCGCAAATTGGAGACTGTGAGTGGTGTTAGTCGACGTACTGTCCAACGGATTCTAAAGGCCCATAGTTTTCATCCGTACAAAATTCACCTGGTACAAGAACTTAATGAAGACGATTTTGATCGGCGATTACAATTTTGTGAAGATATGAGTGAACGAATTATAAACGATGAACATTTTCTATTCAACACTTGCTTTTCCTACAAATGTTCCTTTTTCTTAAATGGCGTAGTAAATCGTCATAACAGCCGATATTGGTCCGTTTCTAATCCCAGAATTTATCATGAGGTTCATACACAGCAGCCACAAAAATTAAATGTTTGGGCTGGTATTTTGGCGATCATCTAGTTGGTACTTTTTTCTTACCTGGAAATTTGACCGGTGAAATGTATTTCGAATTACTGGAAGACGCCATAGATCCTGCATTAACAGCCATAATTGAAAATCAGAATGATCGGCGGTACATTGCGGATAGGTTGATGTTCCAACAGGATAGTGCCCCACCACATTACGCATTACGTATTCGACAATATTTAGATCAGACGTTTCCAAATCGATGGATTGGTAGAAGATCGCCAGATTAATCACCTTTGGATTTCTTTATGTGGGGTCATTTAAAAATCAAAATCTATACTACTCAGCCAACATCATTAGAAGACCTGCGACAAAGAATTTTGAATGAGTGCCTTCAAATTACTCCTTAAATATTGCAAAATGTGCGGCAACGTTTTGAGCAAAATCTTTATTATTGCATGGAGAGTCATGGTGGCCATTTTCAGCATTTACTTGACTAACGGGTCAGTTCATTCTTCATTTTTAAATTACTTTGCTGCCAAATGTATTGATCTCCACTAATGATGATGTATTAGTTTTATTTAAGCTTTAAATCAATGAATCTTCAAAACTACTGAACTGAAGTACATTAATTTTCATTATAAAGGGAATTGAAAGACCTTTAAAATAAGGTATCACTCGACCCCCCTTTCCATTTAAGATTTTGGGGGTGGTGTCACCCCTGTTTAGGAGGCTGCACGTGCTAACGTGATTTTTTGCCAAACTTGTGTCCCCCTCGAAAACAAAATCGACGGGTCTGAGCGTTTTTCCAAAAAAAAAACTGAGCTGCCAGTAAGTGCGTCCGTTTCGTTTTCGATGCGCCACCCTGTATAATACCGCCAATACACTCGCGCCGAGACAGCAGGAGGCAAGATGACTTTCTTTACACCAAAGCAGCCGCGCAGGCAGAAGCCTAAATGCCAGGGCATCGCGGCTGCTATGAGGATCTCAAAGAAACTTTGTTATTCCGACTTTTGAACTGCCTAAGGTTAGTAGACCTGGGAAAAGCTTCCTCATGTAGATTGTTACACAATCTCGACACCCTCGGGACAAAGGAGCGGTCGTATCGGCCAGTTCTGGTTGTAAAAGAGCCTAGTGCATGTTCACCCGCAGGAATTTTTCTCAGGGGGTACGATCGTCGGTAAGAGACTATTTGTAAAGTGTACCTGCCCCACCACTTTTTGAAGAACGGGGGGTGTCAACTTTTCTCACAGGGGGCCATATCCTAAAAATCCCCAGAAATATATAAAACCATGCTAACTATTCAAATTTTAAGGTCTAACCGGAATCTGGGAGACACCAAAAAATACGTGATGACAATATATCATTGTTACGAGGAGAAGTCTTAAAGATCAAGTGTACTCGTGGAGATTTTTTAAATATGCCCTGATAAAAAATACACTAAACTTAGCTGGAAGTTGTTTATTGTTAAAAGTTTTGTAAGAAATAGAAAATACAATAAAATTAGGCTCACATACTTCAGTGTAAAGAATACAAATCTGTGATCGCAACAGTTGCATGAAAAATATTCTGTATAAGACTTCATGCACCGTTAGATAAAGATATATGCTCAATTTTAATGAAACTAGTATATGTCTGATTACGCGTTAACCTCAGTGCATGACCATTTCGCAAACGAATAGAATATATTTTCTAGAATTTTACAGTGGTACCTACAACATTAACAAAATCAAGCAATATTTTGTAAACACAGTTATTTAATTTATGCAAAATCAAGTTACAATCTTTTGGATACAGATATGAATAATAAAACAGTAAACAAATGAATAACGATTCTTATGGTACAGATACTCGATGACATTTTACATTCGGATAAGTCTTTAAAAACCACTCTTGAATGGCAGAGCTGTTAGTTTGACGAGTATAAAGTTTTGTTATGCATCTGTACTATTAGAAACGATTTAAGCAGAAATGAAGATCCTCCACCAAGCAAAATGATATTTATTCCCAACATGAAATGACAAAAAGACAGCCAACAAAAAAATTAAAGTAGGTGATGTGTATTATTTACCTATATGCGTGTTAAATCATAGCATACAAAACGCTAGAGTACACAGCAAGCTTTATATAGACAGAAGCTCTGATTTCAGCAAAATAAAAAAATCATACACGGCATAAAAAATAAAATTAAAAATTACTAAATAATACTATATCTATTATGAACTGTGCTGATTATGTGATGGAATAAGTAAAAAGTGTGTAAAATGTTATACGAGAATGGAAGCAAAATGATTTTGATACCCGTTTCACATCGACAATAAAATCCATGGATTTCTACATGAACCGAGTTCATGGCCAAATTTCAAATGTATACAACAGAAATCATACGTTAAATAAATTCATGAACTTCTTCGTGGAAGTCTTCACGCAATTATAAGACTTGTTCTAATTTTTGTCAAGTTGCACGCACTGCAAAACATAATCTGGATAACTTTGAAGAAATCCATCTGTTGATGTAAAACGGGTATAGTATATATTTTGAATACAATATAACAATTCAATGAAATGCAATGAAAAAATTCCGACACCACAATAATGAAATGGATGAGTTAAATGGAAATTAATATAAGTATAACCTATTTATTACGTAAAATAGTGGAAAACAACATGTGCATTGCTGAATTCAGAACTCCGATATAATAGATTGAAATTGGCGATATAGGGAAGAAAAAAGAACTACTAATAACTATAGTGAAATTGAAGCGGTAACAAAAAGTGTGTGTAACAAATGATTAAAGACAACTTGAGAGAACAATTAGTTGTCTGCAGAGACCAAGTTGATACATCTGTCAATGTCAAGTGTTTGTTGGATGAACGGCTCGTCCCTCAAGATTTGGCCGGTGCGTTGGATGATGTTCAACAATTTGTTTTTCGGCAGGTTTAACTGATCGTTACACACGGAAAGTTTGTCCAGCAGGTCTTTGTTAATCTGGAAAAAAAGGCGAAATTATATTTCTTGCAATTTTTGGCATTTCAGCTGCCAAGTCAGAATTGAAGTCAATCTCGTGAAATGAGTTCAAAAACGGCTCAACGACAAATCGGATTTCACCAGCGACATCCAGTGATATTACTTCTTGGTTCACATATTCCTGGCGAAACTCGTAACAGACTGATCTAGACCAAAACATCAGTCAGTTATAAACAGGAGTCAATTTCCAGTTTGTGAAATCCGCATGCGTACGAAGCTAATAACTGTGGTGCAAATTATACAGGGTGACAGGTAAATAGGTGTAAAACATTTTAGGAGGTGATAGTACAGCTCCTTTGCTATCAAAATTAGTATATAATACCATACCCTATATTCAAAGGTTAAAAAGTTATGAAAGATTTAATTTTTTTAAAAAAACAACCCAGATTACAGAGTAAAATAGTTGAGATAAAAAAAAGTTGGTGATTAAACATTCTTTTTTTGGTGGTTTCAGGTTATTATTTAAATAAATAATTCTCATAAATTAAAAATACATATGAAAACACTACTGAAAACGTATTTATTATCATTTAAATGTTAAATGAAAATTTTTATTTTCAACTTTCACATCAAGAAGTCCTTTTTTTTCAAAAAAATCGTCATAAAGAAAATGTACAAATAACTTCAAAAACTTCCTCGTTTCATTAGGTTTCTAAAATGGTATAATAACATATCAGTAAGTAAACCATTTAACAAAACAATATTACTTTGCTAGAAAGGACTGCTAAGCGCATTTCATTGCACTGGTAAACCGAGCCTTTCATGGTTCGACCCTTTTTGTTATTTTTTGTGCCCTGTGCCGTTATTCGGGTTTAAGTATTCGGAATCTGTCGTCGCTCCTCGGAAGCAAGCTCTGCGTGCGTTATGAATTGACACAGCTGACGGATCAAGGAAAGGGAACTAACGCTTAGGTTAGTTAGTAGAATATCAACCTTTAACGCGGTAGGACGTACTTTTACTTTTTTGATCAGTTTTAATAATGGCGAGTTACCGTAACGAAGAATACGCTGATATTCTGTTTTGTTATGGTTTAAGTGATGGAAATTCCGTTGAAGCTAGGCGAGAATACGAAAACCGTTTTCCGATTCGGCGAATACCGAGTCATCGAGTATTTGCTTCTGTGTACCAACGCGTCAACGAAAGTGGACAGGTTCATGAGAGACGTCATGATGCTGGAAGACCTCGGTTGTTTGACGACGAAGATCGAGAGGCAATACTGGAATGCTACGGCAGAGACCCGACGACGTCTACACGAGTTATAGCAAAGCAGCTTGGTTTAACTCAGTGGAAAGTTTGGTTCGTTTTGCATTCGGCGAGACTTTACCCTTTCCATTACACACCGGTTCGAGTATTAGAAGAAGGAGATCCCGCAAGAAGATACATGCGATACATGCTTCATCGGGATCAAGAAGAAAACGGCTATTTAACTAAAATATTGCGGACCGACGAGTCTAAGTTTGACAGAGAGGGGACAACAAATTATCAGAACTTACATTATTGGGCCCCACGAGAGGCAAATTCCCACATGGCAAAGCCAAGAGCCCATCAAAGAAGATTTTCGGCAAACGTATGGATGGAAATCATTCATACGTATCTAATTGGACCAGTTTTTTTGCCTGACAACCTGAATGGCGAATCCTATCAAAACTTTTTGAGATCCGAACTCTGGGAGTATCTCGAAGACCTGCATCTGAATATCAGGATGCGGATGATCTACCAACACGATGGCTGTCCCGCGCATTTCCGTCTGGGTGTTAGACAGTGGCTGGACGAGAAATATCCTTGTCGCTGGATTAGCCGAGGTGGACCGACACCGTGGCCAGCGAGGAGCCCAGATTTAACACCGTGTGACTATTATTTATGGGGGCACATGAAGTCACTGGTGTACGCTGAGCCCATAGACACTCTTGCACAGTTGAAAGAAAGAATTATTGCTGCTGCTGACACTATCAGAGGACAACTAACTGGCCGCATCACGCGTACCAACATGAGAAAAAGACTACGGGCTTGCATAAGAAACGGCGGACGTCAGTTCGAACAACAATTGCAATGAATTTTACCTTCATTTCATTATTGTATTTTACTTACCAATTGTAGTAACTTTTAGTCATTTTTTATTATTCTGTAATACAATTACAACTGTGTAAATAATCTAATCGTGTAACTTAACCGTAGTTTAAAATAATAACTATCCCATAGCTTACAGTTACATTATTTTCACAAAAACACTTTCTTATCAATCAGAGAGTTGTGAAAATAGGAGACAAGCCATTGGTAAATTTACTCCCTATTGTTGTATTACAATACATTATGTTTAGTTTCACACCGTTTTTGTGCACTTATCATACCAATTTAGATTCCTGATGAAACAAGGATATTATTTAAATTGTTTGCACGTTTTTTTGTATACTGATTTTTTTGTAAAACACCTTACCTACTGTAAAACGTTATTTGTTTTTCTTAGTTAAACATTTTTGAATGAAAATAAATACGTTGTTTGGTATTGTTTTCGAATCTTTTTTAATTTATAATAGTTAATTATTGAAATAATAACCCAAAACCACAAAAAACAAATGTTTAATCGCCAACTTTTTTCTCTCTCGACTTTTTTACTCTGAAATATGGATTGTTTTTAAAAAAATCTTAAATCTTCAATAACTTTTCAACCTTTGAATATAGGGTATGGTATTATATACTAATTTCGATAGCAAAGGGGCTGTACTATCACCTCCTAAAATATTTACACCTATTTACCCTGTATACGACCATGGAGCCAGGACAAACTACGGCAGTGTAGTAAAAACGTCCCTAAACTTGACACCTGGCGTACCAGTGGTGCTTTGACAGGGTTGCCATGTTGGGGGATTTGTCTCCAAAGTTGAGAGATTTTTTCTTTGGGATCTAATGTTCTGGGAGATATCACACGTCTTGTGGATAGGAAGTATCCGCCCACTCTTTGAACCAAACTTACCCATTTCCATTAATTAACCGTCGTTTGGGGATTTTTTTTTTGAAAAATAGCAATTCCATAGGCCGTCTGTCTTGATACGAAATTTAGTACGCTAAATTTCATTCAAAATTAAGGATAGTGCCACAGCAAATTAAATTCTTTCTTTCCCTTAGCAGCAAATAACTAAACAGGTATAACAATAAATACAGTTCGCCCAGGATATCTGTATTGATGAAAAGAATGCGGACAAAATTCGGGTTGTTATTTGGTTGTTGCCAGGTCTAATCTTCCGAATTGCTGTTTATGTTGGTAGTTTCCGTTTTAATTTATAAACGAATTGTAGATTTGGCAAACCCTAACGAGCAACATTTTGAACGCTTATTGAAATAAAAAGTGATATTTTCGGGTGTGTTTGTTTTTTGAACAAATTAAGATAAATACAGATTTTTCTAAATTTCTCGAAAACGAATCCTCCGATTTAAAAAAATTAAAGGTCAAAATAAAGGACCTTTCAAACAAGCTATTACTCGACGTCCCTTGTCATTTAAAATTCTTAAGGGAACGACCCTGGGGGCCGAGGGTGAAAGGGGGTGAATTAGTTTTTGGTTAAAAAGTTGTCCCTTGACAAATCTTTTGACGTGTCTCTGCGTTTTTTCTTTATACTGCGGTTTTCGATAAATCCAAGGCGGCAAGTTTTCAAATGAACAGCCTGTATATCTCGATAAGAGCAAGTGTAACCCTTACCTTAGCTTGCAAGAAGTCCGAAAACTTCATTTTAATTCTCTGCTTCCCCATGCTCTGGAAGAACACCGTAAACTCATCCCCATTAGCTTTGACCTTGAAGTAGATCCCTGCAATTAGGTTACCCTTCTGGTCTCTAGACAGTAAACTTCTGAAGCAGTACACAAGGTTCCTCCTCTCTGTGACGTCAACCGCTGTCTGGTAAGGTCTCCCAACGTAGATGAGACCTGTGAAGCATTCCTGTTTACCCTTACGCGTTGTGCGTTCGTCCCATTCCACGAAATTGGGGTTGAACGAGCTGAAGTGGTAGCAGTATTCTTTGCAGACGTCGTCGTCTTCAGCTTGGATGTACCAGCCTAGAGAAAAATCGAGTGTTCAAGCACGCAAAGAAAAATAAGAATAAGAAGTAGAAAAAAAGAAATATAGTGACTGACTCCTAATTTTTGAACCTGCTACAGTAACCAGGAAGTTGAACAACGACAAAAAATTATTGGAATGTCTAATATCTAAATACGGGCTTCATTAAGGGTGGACATTTTACTTTTTCGTCCATCACAGTCCTTTTTGAGTAATAAAGGGGACAAGTGACTGACTGTAACATCTCATGTAATCCAAAAAAGTACATCGTTTCCGAAAGAGTTCCCTCTGAAGTATTAGGGTCCAAAATGTTGAAGTGTCAAATAAATATATGCGTTTCTAGTTTCGAGGTAGTTTGAAGAAGTTCAATGTTACATATTTACCTGTATGAGGATAGTTATTATCATTCATAATGGTGATTACTCTAGAAACGTGGTATCCTGGGTCACAAAGCAAAACTCCCGTTCTTCCAGAGAACTGAACCTTCAGGCATAACAGAACATGCTCTTTTTCCAGTTTGTATGTTGACTCCACCCTTTGACTGGAAATAAACAGAATTTATATGATCTCAGGAATCCTTAAAATACCTCGGTGTAAGCTTAGAGAGAAATTTTAGAGCAACCAGAATGATCCCGTGTACAAATATTTATTTTTACAGTTTAGTAGACGTAAAAGTACAAAAATGAGCAATCCAAACCTCTTACATTTTCTGACCTCCAAAAACTACCGAATTGCAACGTTGCATTAGCACATAAGGTGGTTCAAAAAGCATCTGTCAACTGTAGAAATAATATGGACTATAGAAGAGAAGCGTCACTCCGTAGTTAAAACAGTAATTGGAGAGGTGTCTGAAATGATATTGTGGTGTCTAAAATCCTGCATGCGGTTTAACTGTGGTGTCTGTGATATAGCAGGTAGTGAGGAGAAAGGTAAACGTCCAGGTTATGAAGGTCTCCTGCAGTTAGTTGACCGCAGAAGTGTTTCACATGTCGCAAAACATGCAGGAAGTGGGGTGCTGATATTTTGATGCTTCGCTAATGATGTAAAGTATATTTTTTGGTATTTGAGTTATCGTCGCTTTAGTTCCAACACTACGTTACTAAAAAAATTAAGACATGCATTTACATGTTAAAGGTCACCGTGATTGCAGAAACCTCGTCAGTAGACAGTATCTCAAGCATATGAGGTTTTATTTGCCACCAGACAAACATGGAGGATTATAAGAGAAATGCATGTCATTCGATAGCGAATCCAAAGACCCACCGTTCTTTTAGCTCTAGTGAAAAGTTGTTTTGTGTGACACGGTATTAGAACTCAAGCGACGATATGTTTTTTTTATTGAACAGCTGTAATTATCGGAGAATATTCATTCAACATTATTTTTGTTGAGTTCACAGTACCAAAAAGAAAACAATACGACACAAATTTGATATTAAGTTCTACATCCCACGTCAACGAGCAATGACGAAAATTTTATATTTTTACGGCGTCTCATCATATACCCAAAAAGTATGAATTCCTTGTTTCAACATCGGTTGTAGCTGGCCTAAGTATGCTCCGAGAAAATAGATGTGTTCCATTTTTTTACCTTATTTTGTACGTTTTAGTATTCTGTATATTATTCATTTTCAGTGAAACATAAATACGATCTTTCGAAAAAAAAAAGTGATTGTTTTCATCTACACTGGAAAAGCTTTTAGGATATAAGCATAAAGCTTGGATATTCTGATTTCTTTTTATCTATAATTTATTGCTAGGACATTACATTCCACGATCATTCATGCTTTTTAAGCCATCTGAGGCGCCAATACAACGGTATTTTTGGAGGCCAGAAAATGTAAGAGGTAAGTGCAACTTCGATTGATCATTTCTGTACACTATTTACTTTTAAAATTCCGCGCCACTTATCATTTTCGTGACGTCATTATAATTTTGTCATATAAAGAGATGGAATACAAAACAATAATGAAGATAATAATGCCGTAAGCGTATTTAAACGGTTTCCAGTCGCGTGGACTCTTTTCTGCTGATCCTACCTTTGAGCTGTGTACATGGGTGTACTATCGATATCCTCCTCGCAAGAAACAACGCACAAATAGTCACCAATCCCTGGATATTTGCTTTCTAGCTGAATGCCAAGTCTGTGCCACAATTCCAAAGCAAGTCCTACGCAAGTGTAATGGTCAGGCGTTATTGGTGGTGTATACCTGAAAATTTATACCTTCTCTAGTATTCTACACTATCTATTTTATAAACGCTGTAGCTTAAACCAGATACACGGTGTGACATAATATTATTTATTACATACTAAGAAAATAAAAGGTCAGATTCAGCTCGTCACAATATGAAAAAAGTTCATATAAAATATAGGTCTAGAAATACTTTGTTTTCATAATATAGAATAATTTGTGCGTTAATAGTTCATGTTACATTTCTTGAAAAAACATTGGGATGAGTTTTCGTACATGCAAATGTTTTATCAAAGGTCATTTGTACAAAGTTGTCTCCAAGTCTCTGTATGTTTACCGAAACAGCACCACTGGTCTTTGTAAAAAAATTTAAATCTTACAACCAAATTTATCGTTATTAAAAGAATTGTAATCGAACTGGTAAAGTTTTACGACATTAGGCAACATCGTGTGAACAGTGAAAATCATTTACGGTTGAGGTGGGCCTGTTTCAACGACTAAGAGAGAGAGAGAGAGAGAGAGAGAGAGAAGCGTGCAAAACGTGCCAACTTTGCATACCTTCATGTAATACGTATTTTTCAGACTAGTTAAAGAACTTTGAGCGTTGCTGGGTCAAGTGTACCGTGCTAAAAGGAAACGAAAGGAAAATTTTCGTTTTTCTTTTGTAAGATAACTACTTATCGATCAGCCCACGTAATCACCGCGTTGCCTGCCAACGACAATGAGGAGGGTTACGGAACACTATAACACACGTTTCTACCGCTTCTCTCTCGCACAAATTGAAATTCGGCCGACCTCAACCGTAAATGATTCGCACGATATGTAAAAAAATACATACATCCTGAAGAATTCGAGGACATTGGTGCATCCGCTCTTCTTGAAAGCATCGTAGAAAGCTAATAAATTTCCTATGGTGTCGTAGTTGTGCTCTTCAAGTAACTTGCGTACATGCATCTCTATTTCACAAGCCAAAGATTCGTATTCCCTTATATCGCTGTAAAAAAAACACAAACATTTGAAAATATTCATAATCAACAAAAAGCTGATAAATCATATTTTTTAGTATAAGATTATTTGAGAACCTGAGGAGTGTAGAAAATTTGCCAACATCCTTACGATTTTTTGTTAATATTTAGTCAAGCAGAGGTCATTTTTATACAGGGTGATTCATAAAAACGGGTAAGCAGTTCTAAACTTGATTTAAGGGCATAGGTCTTATACATATATCTCACTACCAAGATACAGGGTGTTGTACATTTCTACGCCACTGATGAGACTGAATCTGGACAAAACATGAGCATTGTTCAAATAACGATGTGGCGAGAATACTACTCTCCTAATAAGCTACTTACAATTTTCAATGTTAAACTTTATTAACTTTGCCTAAGCTTCAGAGTACAACAGCAGGGTTATTGCGACAGAAACATATATAATATATATAAAAAAAATATAAAATGTCAACTTGTTGACTAAGTAGGATGGTGTGCAAATATATTTATTCTCCTATAGGATTCAAAAATTACCGAATGTCTACGCCATTAATGATGTGGTCTCGGACACGAACATTTTTGTATGTATTGGCTCTTAGTACTATAAGTACAACCGTTTAAGTCAATATCTTAGCACACTCAGAAGATATAATTTTATCGACCTCAAAATTTTATAATCCAGGCTTTTCGTGATATTTTTCTACTTCATAACTGCTGCCACGATTTTTTGAATCCTCTGTATATTGCAAAATATTGGATACCTTTCGGCAAGGAGCCTATATACCAGGGCAGTGCTCGATGCTGCGAGTACCAGTGGTGCTTTGACAGGGTTGCCATGTTGAGGGACTTTCCCGGGAATTTGGGGGATTTTTACTTAGGTAATTTCTTGGGGATATAATGTTCTGGGGGAAATCACACGTTTCTCGTATAGAAAGCATCTGCCTCGCTCTTGAACTAAACTTAACTGTGATTTGGGTGTTTTTTTTAAGTAGCAATTCTGAGGGATTTTTGTGCGTGTTCTTGGAAAATTATCACAGACCCATTTGGCAACACTGTGCTTATGAGCACTTTCTTTATACCCGTTTTATATTAATAAATCCACGGATTTCTCCAAGAATTGAATTCATGGCCAAATTTCAAAAGTTTAAAACAGAAATTTGACGTCAAATAAACCCATGAAGTTCTAATTTTTGCCAAGTTCGTCGCCAAATAGAACTCCAGTATTCAATGCAATATGGTTTCTGTTTATGAGATTCGCGTCAAAATCAAAACTACAATACATATAAAAATTTTAAATGTTTATGAAAAAAATTTGTTCTGTGGTTGAAAGCACTGTAGACTGACAGATAAATCTATGAATTTGTTCATTGAATTAAATAATCAGGGTGCTGTTGAAGAAATCCATCTGAATAAATTCGTGTAGAAATTTTTGATGTAAAAATGGTATTCTAAAATCCGACTGCTTGAATCTGCAGGTATCTGTGTTTCGATAAAACTTGTGGATCACCCTGTATAGGCTCCATGCTCTCCGGAATTACGATCCGAAATGGTTCAGTAAAATTACGCTTTCTTCGCAAAAAATTATTATGGTTATTTTTTACATAGCAAGTCTAACATCCCTGGGCTATTCCAAATAATCGTAATTTCAGTGATACGCGACTATTCTGAAAAAAGTATCCTATGACTTACCCGAGTTGGAATGTTGGCATGGGCCCCTCTCTCCATAGAGGCAACGGCAAGGGATGTTCCGGAGGCCAGGGGCCGGCTCGCTGGTCTTCTGCGATGGCAGGATTAACGGCTAAAGGGCCATCGGTAATGGCCCCGTCGAGACCGGCACTGGACCCTAGGGGCAGGGTCCTCTTCCCGGCGACCTCCGGTAGAGGCTCGGGCGACAGACTGGGACTCCAGGCGGGTGCCAGATCGAGTCAACTTGGCCATTCGCAGCCCCAACGGCCCACGGTTGGTTCCATGGATCTGGATAAGGCAAAACGTTATTTAAAAACAACCGGCTGCTAAAATTATTTTGAATTTTTCCTTGAAGTGACCTTCAAATGTCCTCATAGTGGCTGACCACAGAATAAGTAAACCAGAAGGTACACTCAGGCAAACTCTTCAGATTGAGTATTCCGTATAGGTTCGGACTTGATTAGCGACGTGCTTACCTGTCAGAACTGGTCTCTTCGATGGGCAACAGCGCCTGCGCAAGGGCGCTGGCAGCAGCACAGCTGCCATTGTGTACAGCGGCATTTTGCTCAGCTGTACACAGTGTATTTAGTAACGGTTGTATATCACGCTCTGAAAGAAAAAACTTTATTACAAATCAGGAACTCACTATTTAAACTTAAATATTAATGTAGTCTAAGATCGGCAGGGTTATTACGAAAACTTATATAATGTAAAAAAGGATAAAAGCGCCCATGGTTATTAGGCTCAGTTTTTATATAAAATTTAGTTACTAATCATTTGTAATATGATTTCACTTTGCCCAATGAGGTGTTTCGCTCTATTGTATATTAATTAATTCCTGTAACGATAGCAGAAAGCTTAGTACGTGGCTTACAGTTTGTTATTAAAGTACTTTTGACATTATTACTAAAAAAAATAAATTATCTCTTCTTAAATATTAAATATTTTATTTTCAACGCAATATATGAAACTTATCCTGCTGATAAATCCCCATGTTTTTTTGGCTGCCAAATGAAACTACAGATGCATGAAGTTGATAACAACAAAAACATAAACACGCCAAAATGTCTAGACTGCATAATGCATATGTTGTGAATTCAAGCCAAATCACAGATGGATCATTATACAGGGTTATCCAAATTAAGTGTCCACCATTAGTAACTTTGTTATTAGTGAAAATACAAAGTTGTTTGAATTAGCAAACTAGTAGCATTTTTAACGCTGGTAAAAATGAGAAATAAAAAAAAACAATTGAGAGTCGTTATTTTGATTTTTTTCAGTAAAATAACATTTTTTTAAATGGAAACCCCTGTATATTATATGTTTTTCTGTTAAAGCATCAAATTTTAAACAAAAAAGTTCATAATGACTTTTCCGCTAAAGTCAAAAATAAAGTCAAAATAACGATAAATATTTTTAATTATTTGCAGTATTATAATATTAAGACGGCTATGAAAACAACATGGCGTTCGCGATTTGACAGCATTAAGATAAGCGACAAATTGTTAAACTGGACATACTCGCAACAAGAAGGCTTTGGAAAACAATGATAAAATCAAATAATGTCAAACATTAGTGTAAATACTTGTTTATAAGCTTTATTGTGTCATTAATTTAAAGAAAAATGTTCTCCCATGAAGAAAAGTGTGATATGTTAGAATGCTATTTAGTGTGCAGAAAATCCTCCTTGAGAGCAAGAATTATATCCCGCTCGCATTCAACCGTATGAACGATATTTTCTGAGACTTTATCGAAAATTTAGGGGCAACGAAAATGTTTTTGCTAAAACAAGGGCAAAAAAAGAATTCATAATAAGCGAGGCCACGGAAATTGCAGTTATTGGATATTTTGAAGCTTATCGTGAGAATTCAATAGCAGATATTCTCAAGGACTCTAATTTCAGTTATGGTACTGTTCAAAGGATTTTAAAAAAATACAAATTTATTCCGTATAAGTACCGACCAGTTCAAACGCTTTTGGCAGGGGATCCAGAGAGAAGACTTGTTTTTTGCCATTGGTATCTTAGCTTCTGTCGCCAAAATGTAAATAACTTTCGTTACCTTTTATGGACAGATGAATCAAATTTTTCAAATTCTGGAATGTTTAATAGAAAAAACCACCATTATTGGTCAAGAGAAAATCTTTTGTTAGTACATCCAAGAGGCCCACAAGTCCGTTTCAGTTTCAACGTTTGGTGCGGTATAATTGGTTCAAAAATTGTTGGCCCGTTCTTTTATGAGGGAACCCTAACTGGTGAAAGATATGTGGAATTTATGTAAGAAATTCTGACTAGTTTCTTAGACGAATTGGATCTTATAAGTAGACATCATCTGCATTTTCAGCAAGATGGCGCACCTGCCCACAACTCCAGAGGTACTTATCATTTTCTAAGTACTACTTTTAATGATCAGTGGATAGGAACAAATGGCCCAATACAGTGGCCTCCCAGATCACCAGATCTAAACCCACTTGATTACTTCTTGTGGGGTTACTTAAAGAACCAAATTTACAAGCGAAGGTACGATAACCTTGACGCGTTAAAGACTGCAGTTAGGGAAAAGATAACCCAGATAGATGGTAGGACCATACTTAAGACAGTTCGAGCAGTTGAAAAACGTGCCCAAAAATGTATTGAAGAACAAGGTGGTGTTTTCGAGCATCTTCTTTAAAAAAAATTGTTATTGTATTTTGTAAGATTATAAGTTGATGTTGAAAATAAAGTTTGTCGATACAATTTAATTGTTTCAGATTGGAGGCCATAACTTCAACAATTTGTAACCTAGGAGAAAAGTTATTGTAAGCTTTTTTGTTTAAAATTTGATGCTTTAACAGAAAAAAATATAATATACAGGGGTTTCCATTTAAAAAAATGTTATTTTACTGAAAAAAATCAAAATAACGACTCTCAATTGTTTTTTTTTATTTCTCATTTTTACCAGCGTTAAAAATGCTACTAGTTTGCTAATTCAAACAACTTTGTATTTTCACTAATAACAAAGGTACTAATGGTGGACACTTAATTTGGATAACCCTGTATAGAGTGAGCCAACTTCCATGTAATTAAATGCCAAAGTATCGCCACATAAATTTGTCTTATTTTCGAATTACGCAAAACATTATACTATTAGGTCTATAATATTTAGGAATTACGAAAAACCGAGGGAAGATTCTGTGAAATCCGATTTATCACTGAGCATTTTTTAGTTTGGAACGACAGTAAATTTCCAGTTTTCAGAATCCTGAATTTCGGTGAACGTGCCATAATACATTTACCATGCTCATTCACCATTTTTAAAACTTGTAAAGGTAGCTAGCAGGCGGTGTTTTCGTTGGAAATGAGTGGTCGTTTTTTAAATAACGCTGACTAATATTATTTCAAAAATATTTTCATGGTAATTAAGGCATTACCAAAAAACATGAAACTAAACTATTTTAATATTTTACAACTCTCATGAAGTAGTCTAATCATATTAGCAAATTTACCCGAAATAATTGTAAATTCTAGTTTTATTGATGCAAAGTTGTTCAAAGGGGTATTTGAAACAGGGACGCATAAAATGGGTACGCTAATTTTTGTCGGAAAACTTTTTATTCGACGACAAAGAATGAGAAAACGTGTTTTTTGGGTTTTAATTTAAAGTATTGGCAGGAACGAAAACATTCTTCAATTTAGATTTTTTAGGTATTTGTAAGACCTACAGAATGAGACTACACGTAAAAAGATCCGACTAATATTAAAAAAGTTAGGGCCGAAAACCTAGGCAAAATGCAGGTTCTGGCACGTGTTGGTAATGCCACTATAATTTCACGCAGCTGATGCTTGAAATTCCTCAAGTTCGTAGGCTTGATATTTCTAAATAACCACAACGAAATTGGAGTTCGAGTAGTTTTTGAGAATTTATAATTTTTTATTCCGAAACACCTGTCTTCCGGCCATCACTACTAGTTTACTGAGCAATATACAGGGTTCGACACTTTATAGCAAAATACACGAGTTTACCTTGCCGATATGAATCACAAACCATTCCGAAAGATAACTGTTATTTTTATTTGAAAAACGAAGGGTTTCGTTTTTTTCTTCTAGACAAATTCAAACATTTCCTATTTGTGAGTATTTGAATATATTCGCTACGATATTCGAAAAACATACGTCATTATACACATTTTAAAACAAAGCGGCTGTATCCAAGAGCTTTTGTTGCGTGTATACAGATTTAGAGCTGAAATTTTTAGACGGTCACAAATGAGCGTTAAAGTTTATAAACAAAATATTTCATACTGAAATGCGCTGAACTGTTTATAAAGTTAGCACGCAAACTGAAGACACAATTATGTTTTATATTCTAAATGGCAGACAAATTGTTAAATACTTTGTGAGTATCTAATTTTTTTATAGTATCGTGTATCGTTTCTCAGTTCAGAATAATTTTATATGAATAATCTGCAGATATTTAGTTCAATAATGCATATAAATTAAAATGAGTGCAAGTGCCGAGTTAGCCCACTTGACTGTAACTTTTGTATTAATGTAAAATGTATATAATTGAGTAAGCACAATGTGCAAAGTGATTACAGAATGGCGATAGCAAACACCCCTAAGTTAATCAATATGCAACGAATTTCTCTCTAAATAATTTCTATGTATTTAGCAAAACATTATGACACTATGTAAATTGAGTCAATTTATTATCATTCAACCATATTTACATTTCTTGGTAAATAGTGAATAAATGAGTCGCGATAAGAACACGTGATTGCAAAATTACAATTGCAGTATGTGCATGCAATAAATCGCAACATTTAACAGATCCCCTGATAGCAGGATATGAACCTTGCAGGATGATGATACCACACATTTGTAAACAGATAATTGTTTGGATATGTGAATATCGTCATGACGTGAAATGAGACGTCCTGGGAATTTTTGCTGAAGAAGTTCCATCAAAGTGCGGGCTGTGTGAGATGTTGCCCCAGAGTAGTTGTTTCTCCATCATCCTCAAAAAAAAATAAGGGCCAATAATCATCGTTGGGCCTACTGCTCACCAAACTGTAACTTTCGGGGTATGCAGGGGGGCTCGTGCAACTGTTGGGGGCTCACTGGAGACTAATATCGACAATTTTGTTTATTGACGTATCCATGTAAATGAAAATGTGCTTCATCACTCATAAACAACGTCATGTCATTGTTATCCAACTGTTCAATCATGAGCTGTGCAAAATTAACACGTTGTGCATAATCTCCTGGCAACAGTTGTTGACAAACTTGAATTTTGTTAGGATGGAACATTAAATCCTTCTTCAAGATGAGACGAAATGGTGTTACGGTCTGGTACTGTCCCAAGACGTGGAACACGAAAGTGAACGCGACTCGCCATTTTGAAGGTACCGACGTACAGTGAACACACGATGCTCAACGTTTCAAACCATCTTGCCAGCTGAAACGGCGCTTTTCCCACTATCCAACACGCACTTCCCCACCGACACGGGACCAGCCCACTCGATGTAGTACCCATTTGAAAAACATGCGTTCTTTCTGCCGGACCCTGTACTATCATAATAGGTATGAAACATTTGCATGTACCAGTATTTGCTGGACATTTCGTATGACACTTGAAGAGGAATGAAGTTACATGATTGGCACCCAACATCCTGTTTCAAAAAATTTCATAGACACGGACCATCGTCATCAAAAACTTTCCTTGGGTATTATTTTCTACAGAACAACAGTACAAAAATAATCTCATGCTGCCGCAAATTTTTCCTTGCGCGAACATCACGACTAAAAATAATTGCACTTGGAATGTTTGCCAATATCCTGGACAAACAGTAATTACTTCATGGCATAGTATCACAAACCAAATTGCGCATTTAAAAAATACATTTTTATCTCACGTTTTTTAGTTGCTACATGCCTAAGAGCTTAAGATACTGATAAGGCGAGATACATAGCAAAGTTCAACGATTGAATGTATCCATTTTTATTCACGTGGATTTGAAATGATCGCCGTGCGGTATCCATAAGCGTGCTAGGCGAAATTTTGGGAAGGCAAAAATGTGGATTTTCTCTCTTAACGCGTATTATGGAAAACATGGCAATGTTTGTCTATATGACAAATAAAAACAGGTCCAATTGGAGGCATTGCCTGTGCATGGACCAATAATCTTAAGCTGTTACTGTGGGAAACAAATTATAAAACAGGGCAAGAATTAGTCACAGTGGATTAGGCATTTATGAGCTTATAAATTTTTCTTTTGAAATAATTTCCAAAATGTAAATCTTCCAAATCTTTAGGTGTAATTTCATAAAATTTCGGCGCTTAACAGAGATATGGCTAATGCATTATAGATTTATGTGGCAAGTGACATTTTTGTGTTAGGCTGCAAGACTGGAAATAATGGATCAGGTATAAATCTGGTGAAACTTGGTTGTAACGTTTTGTTTTTTGTATGCAAATGGGCTTTTCTAAATAAATCAGGTGTTAGTAAGTACAAAATGAATCTGTAGCGAACAAAAAACCAAAACAAAATTCACGGATCCGTCAGAATTATTAATCCACCGAATGAGATTTTTAACCTTGTTAACAGTTATGTTTTTGCGGCGATACATGTCAGTAAATTTTAAAAATGTTTTATCTGTGACCGGAAAAAGTTTGACATTTTCTCTCTGTTGGCAGGTAACAAAATGTCACTTTTAATGCAATTACTTTTTTCTCCGGGAAAAAAATGAGTACTTTTTTCCCGGATATTGATTACGCGGTTTCGTAAATTTTCCGGGATTTAGCTGGCAATAATTTTTGTGACGCTACTTTGGCTACTTCTACTAATTCCGGTGGAGTCAAAGAATACTCGGAGTCAGACATTTTTTACTTTATAGCATTAAAAATAACTTCTAAACAACCACTAAGTTCACAATTTTTAAATCAAATCACAAAATTAAATTGACAGCTATTTGATTAAAAGTTTCCTTAGCAACGCAGGTCTAATTGTCGCTATAAGTACAACATAGCCTACTAATTTCAAAATTCAAATTTCGCATCGATAATTTTTTGACCTAAATATTGTAATAATATAATTTTTCAATATTAAATCGTCGTTTTTCCCGTCACAGAAATAATTGTTGTATTATTCACGGGAAAAATACCAGATTTTAGCTTCCGGTTTTTTCTAGTACTTTTTGCCCTTGTATAATAAATATGCGTTTTTTTTGTCTCTTACGTGCTTTTCTAGGAAAAAAAACTGATTTTTGTGTTATTCAAATTGGTAACATTATTTTCATATTCTCTTTTTCTGACATTAACAGTCGCAAAATATTCGCTTGAATTTCGCGAATACGGATGTGAATACCAAGAATCATGCGAATACTCCGTATTAGAATATTCGTTACATCACTAATGTGCTCAATGCACAATTTAAGAACAAATCAATTACATGTTAGACTTGCTGCGTTCTTATTGCCACGTATTTTCGCGTGCTTAGAGATTTACACTAAATGAGATGGTGCTTCACTGTAAACATCACCTAAAGCTTTAAAACACTCCTCCAATGTTATCTGCCTTATTTTAAGGGGGTCATTTTTGGACTGTGCCTAATTGCTCTGCCAAAATATTTTACGTAAAAATTAATATCCAATAAAGTATTTTATTATATACTAAGCGATAAAAGAAATAGAACACCTAGTCAATATGATTTGGTTTAAATGAAATTTTATATACAGTCGTGTTTAATGTTTAGTTAAAACGCTTGAGAATCCTATTTTGCTCTATGAAGTGCCTCAATAATGCTCAAATCAGCCTCCTTCCTTGGCCTCCTAGATCTAGCTTATTGAATATGTACCAGCAGCTCTTCGTAAAGAAGTACAGCAAGTTTGGGATGAGATACCTCAAGAAGGCATACATTAGCTCCTCAGAAGCATGTCCTGACGACTAAGCAAATTACAAGGAATAGGGTGATCCTACACATTATTATGAAAATCCAGGAATACAGCAAATGTTCATCAATCACGATTTTCTGTTACTTATGTTTAACTCCATAAGAAATTTCATTTAAACCTAATCATTTTTATTGAATGTTCATTTTTCTTTGTTACCGAGTAAATTACCCCCTATTTGTTTCATTTGGAAACAGAATCTGGCGCTGCCTATAGCAGTATAGATGAAAAAATTATTAAGCAAATCTTAATTTGTATTTTCTCTAATTATATTTTTAATTATCTCATTTACACATATAGTTTCCTTTTATAGCTTCCTTTTCTACGTCTTAGCTTTTCTACAATGCCAACAATTACTTAGAATGTGTGAATAGCAAATATTTTTTTATAATCATAAAAGTACAGCGGCCTTCAATACTCCAATCAGAATCTAAAGCTCGTATGGCTATGACGCTATTACTCACGGGTATGTTGTAATGCATATTTTTTATCTAACTGGTACACAGTCACCACTTATTTTTAGCGATAAAAGTAATAGAGGAAATATCCTCGCCAGTGTTCTATAAAATAATAAAAAAGATATTTATATTTGCGCGCAACATGGATCAGACGAGCAAGCCAAAAATGGACCCTGTTATAAGGAAACTCTGTAGAAGTAGGTGGACTTAACGAAAGAGTTATATTCTTGAGATATTATGTGAAACTCATCATTATTGTTGTTGTTATATAATCTGCGATAAAAATGTATTTTAAAATCGACGAATTTTTACTTTTTGCAAAAAATTCACTGCTACAGGAAATTGGCCATATAAGGTCTCATTTTGAAGTTTCTTTTACTGTTGATAACTTCTACCAAAGTGTTTTAATACACACTGAGAAGTTTTGACGTTTAATAAAAAATAACCTAGTTGATTTTATAGATATATAGATGATATATCTTTTCAAATTCTACGTATCCTGGTCTATAATAGCACATGTATGTGCTTTCTTGCAAATACCAAGCAGTAATTTACAACGCACAATTTTGCTCAATAATTCGTTCATTGTCTACAATTAATCATATTGAAAGTATGTCAAATAGTTACTGCGAAAACGTTTCCTCTGAAACGTGTGACTCAAGGTTTCTCGGAATCGCATATGTTTTGTTTATACACACATGATGACCGCATGCTTGATATGAGGTAAATGGAATTCCCAAGCCGATGAGGTTTGACTTTTCGGATAATAAACCTAATAATCTGTCTAGGTAACTGAGGAAATGAAATGTCAGATGGGCTTCAAGCTTAAGTAGGTCCAGGAAGTGCTCTTAGGTGCCGAAAAACATAACATAACATCAGAAAGAATATTGGAACTTAGTATCTGGATGTGAAAGAATTTATCTTTGGACCATGCTCGGAAACAGCAATAAAACTGCTTGATATGAGCAGGAATCTCTTTCGTATGGAAAAAACTGGGAAAAGTTAACCATAGAAACAAACCTTATATGCGTCAAGCTTTCGAAAAATCTTGTGGAACGTTTTTAGACAAATATTACCCAAAAATGAGCATAACAGCTCTTCCTCAAGAATGTTTGCGATAGCGCAAGAGAAAAATATCAAAATATTCAATCAGAAAATATTATATTTCAATCGTTATTCATTAAATTATAAAGTAATGATTATTCTTTGTCAAAAATACATATGAAAAAGTGACAAATATTCCACTTTTTGTGTTAAAATGGTATTTATGTTATAAAACTTAAAATGTGATATTCATTCAGGACACGAGGAGACTGTTGTTAAAAAAGCTCTAAGTAAGCGAAAATAATGCTGCCATTTTGCTGACAAACAAAATGCAACAACAAAAGCAAAAACTATGACACGCATTTTTGTGTTAAAAAATGTCATCTTATAAAAATGAAATACGGCAGATAATTATAATAGTGGTTTAAAGCTCAAAATTAAGCTTTCCATAATGATACCGTTTTCCTATAAACAAAATGCAACAATAGAACCAAATATGACAAATAAACATTTCGATTTGAAGTCTCTTAGTACTCACAATACAGAAAGTTTGGTGATCAAAAATCATTGTCATTTTTCTTACAAAATGAATGCAGCAATAATAAAACTATATGCTAGCCTAGCCATCATAATTACATAAAATACAGATGAAGTAAGAGTGAAAGGATCCAAGGTCCAACAAATTTGAATTTATTGTTCAGTAAACATATGGTACGTCAACATTCCAAGGCGATTCAACAGCTGATTTACCATGCGACTACTGTCAAAATGCCGAGTGGTTGACCTGAGACACAAACTATCGAATACATTGAAAACACTCACCCATGCAATGGGGCAAATCCGCAAAAATCGAAAGAACAAAAACCGCTTTGAAAGCTCCGATAAAGGGAAGGAAACCTTTGAAATAGCGTCTTCCGACGACTGATTTTTAAAAGGAGACAACGGATGTTAAAAGCTCGGGCGGACCCCCCACCACCTCGGGATCGTGTCACGATGACGTCGGACGTGTAGATTGAGGCAGAGTTGCGCGACGTGAATGCGCGGGAAACGAGCAATGGCGGCGCAAAGGATAGGCGGAAAGGTTTCTTGGTGATTAAATAAAATCAGAACAAAGAAGAAAATGGCCTCATGATCGACACAAGCTAGGCTCTCTGAGGAAAAAGTTGGCTAAGAACATGTAAAACTGATAAATTCAACGCCATGGGTATCATGTAAAAGACCTATAAAACGTCAAAAAAACCTATAAGATGTCATCTTGTAAAATAGGTTTTTATGGTGCAAACAGTCATTCCTCGTTTGCTCACTAGGATCGTTGTGAACGTCCATCTAAGGAGGAATCACTCAACTAAACTACACGCATTATTGGTTGCATATGTTTTGTGAGGCCATATAGTCCTTGTCTGTAGTTTTTATCTCTGAGAAGAAAGTTGGTTGAATAGCAAGATCGCATCTGGATGATTTATGTGTATTGGTCTGAATGTGTATAAAGTCAGTGATATTTGCTGTGTGAGAAAATCATTACTGAATATGCTGCCAATGAAGAATATCTGTTGGCTGTGCCCGACGGGTTATTTTTATGTTGTGCTTTCTGAAGAGAGGTTATGTTCAAAGTTATAAATTACGAAACACTAAGGAGAATTACGGGAAATCATCACCGCGCACGCGTTGTGTGCAATTACTGTTAGCATGTATATGGAATGTAATTCGACAGTGTACAGTGAATATAATTATTTCTTATTTCTCTCATTTTTGAAATTCAGCAAATTTGTATATGTAATCAGAATGGATAAGAAAAAGTGGATGCGCAACTAATTTCTTGCTTTGAATTTGAGACAAGAACCCAATGTAATTATCATCAACACATACAACTTAGACCTCCAGTAATGTCATCTCAGAAGCAGATTTTACATCACATCAGAGCCAAAAATTGATAAAAAAAATTTTCTTCCTTCAGCGCGGAATTGCCTAATTTTTCTAAGGTATTCTCTCTTCCAGATAACAATTTCCTCCTTTTCTATCAATAAACTATTCCTTCCTCTTTTCAAAAATCGAAAGTCTAGTCCTTTCAACAGCTTATGGAACGTAGATCTTTTAAAATTTGGCAGGTCCTCATCATCATTCACTTGCTTCAATATTTTATCTATTGTAGGTATTTCATTCCTGAAGAAAAAGTGATGTACTTTTCTTCTAATGGCACTTTTGTCAAAGTCATCTATTTTTTCGATGATTTTTTTTCTCGCTGGATATGTTTTTGGCTCAGATAGTGAGTGATTTTGTCTATATTCCTTCAAGATTTTGTAAACACTTGATCGACCTACTCCAGAAATTTCAGCAACCTTACATACGATATTTTCTATAGCCAATCCACTATTCTGTTGCATCTGGTTCTTGTAGATATTTAGAATAATTTGTTTTTCACCTGCGCTAAGATGAAGCTTTTTAGCCCTTTTTCTGGGTGACGTTAAGCTGATTTCAACCACTTCATCAGCTGTATCTGTGTCAGACATTTTAGACTAATATTAAATTTCCGCAAGAAAAATCAAGTCAAGACGTGCATAAAACGTTCGCGCTCATAAACGGGTATCCGTAACTGATTACAATCCTGTGCGTGGTGACGAACCATCAACGTGACGCTGAGAGTTCCCTCTACTATGCAGCGTTGCCAGGCTTAATGTCACAATGATCATGTTTTATTGGGAAAATTGTCAGAAATCGCCGAATGTTGAACAGAAACATTACAAGAAGTCTAACCTTGAAATGTGAGGCTACACATCGATATTCTTATAGGGGGGAAGGGTAGGGAGCTGTTATGGTTCCTATTAACCTTGGTGAAAGTTGGAAACGGTAATATCATATATGGCATACATTCGGTTGAAGGTGTGTGCACGGAAAATAGATTGCGGATAGGATTTTAATAGATAAATCTGCACAAAAAGACTCAAAAGGAGATTTTTGTATTTCCCTGAAGAATATCTCAAGGTTATTTCAGATGTACTCATCGAAACTTTATGGAAGGATTATCGAAACCTTATTTTCAATTGCGATAGGGCCACATACCTCGACATCGCATTAATGTGAAAAATAAGACAATAGAAAAAAATTCCCTCACTGATGCTATCTCTTAGGAAAAATTTAACTATAAAGATTGCACAAAAATTTTCTTCACCTTTTTGAGCTTGTTTTCGCATCTCCGTATATGCCGTTCATAAATTGCTGCAGATCAAATTGGAATATACCTTTGTGATGCCATTTATTGTTATATAATGTCCTTTACAACAGTTATTGCACGTATTGCACCAACAGATTGATTTGTGATCCATGCGAATGTGATCAACCACTCTGGCGAAAACTCGCCGAGCGTGGCAACCGTGCGACTTTGGAGGCTCGTCGCTACAAGCCAATCAGGAAGAGGCCGACAGAGCGCCATGGCTACCGATCACGCGTTGATCACGAATCAACCACTGTTTACGATTACTTTGTAGCTTCGTTAGATACACTTTAAGTGCTAAGATAACACCTTGTAGAAAAACCTACATAATGTCAAAAAAACCAGCATAATGTCAAAAAATCGGCATAATGTCACTTTTCAAGATACGTGATACCCGTGCGGATCAAGTTAGTCAAACAGACCCATACAGATAGACCATATCTCTTTTCTGCTCTACTCATACTGATACCATGATACTATAACTCGAGAAGATATGCTAACTTTGCGATCGAATTTCGTACCTCTTTGTGCATGACGTCACTCGGTGACAAATGTTCAGCTGAAATGAAGCATATTATACCGTTTTCTTTTTAATGTTTGGAGTATTTATCTAACATTTTTTTGTGTTATTGATTTTACATGTTCGTCTTTTGCCAATACGATTCAATGAAGTATATCATTAGAGACGTTATACAGCTATCACTTTCGAAAAATTAACAGCAGACAAGCTGAAAGGTTCTAAATAGCTTGAGACTTAATCATTGCAAATTCTCTAGAAGCTTTTCAAACTAAAATGTCTTTAGAGCTCCAAATCAAGGAACTTACGTTTTTATTGAAGCAAACTGGTTTCAAATAATACCTTCGTGCATTAGTGACATATATTAATTTGTTACATTAACTTTTTATACAGAAAAAGAATGGAGACCTAGATACAGAACGTGTAACTTCTTTATAACATTGCATAAATGTTGTGCACATGGTTTTTCAATATTGTTCATGGAGGGGATTGGCGAAGAGACAGATCGCCGGAAATGAGCGACATGGTTTTCCGTGATCAAGATGATATACAGGGTGTTTCAAATTCGACCCTCACCATTGGGATCTCAGAAAGTGTAAGAGATACGAAGTCGCGTAAATGTAGGCGTATTTATGTAATCAATAAAAATGCCGCTTAGAAAGTTTCGAAATTCAAAATATTTCCGGAGAGAGACGGAAAAAACGAATTTTCCCAAAATCGTTTTAATTTTTTCCTGGCTTTATTTGTAGTGGGATTTCAAAATCAATTGCGCATTAACAGTGCTACTTTTTCTCCTCTACAAGATGGCATGATTAGAATTTCAATATGACGCTCCATTTCTTGTCTTTTAGCATCAACTTTATTTTTTTCTTAAAGACGCCATATTGGATTTTTGCGCAGATGAAAAGTGTTTTTGATTTCGATTTCAAAAATGTATAATGTCATGCAGTGACATTACTAAACCGCAGTTATTTCAAAGAAACAGATGTTCCTAGGTACGCCTTGAAATTATCAGATTTCATTTCTGAACCTCAGAGCCAGACTAGGTTAAGTCCAAATAAGTAGTTTTAAGATAATTGTATTTGAAATATTTTTCTTGCATTGTGCTGTATGCGACTTGACATGAGTTAAAAAGACGTAACTTCCTTATTATTACAGATAGATGGATGCTGCATGTAGCAAATGAAAATTAACATTATTATAATACGCTTAACAGATTGAACTCATTTTTGACAGAAATGGATTTAACCTAGTCTGGCTCTGGGGTGCAGATTTGTTTCATATAGCAGACTAGACCTCAAATTGAACATAGTAACAGAGTCTGCAAGACTGAGAACAAGAGAAATGAAGCAATGAACAGTGTACAGAGAAGAGTCAGGCTTCCCCTACAAAATAACGGACAATATTTTGAACATCTGCTATGATTTATATATATACTAAGTGACATATAAATCCGAATACCCAGTTTAAATGGTTTTATTTTAATAAAATTTTGTATAAGTACTTAATGAAGCATAATAAGTAAATGATAAAAATTTCATAATGATTGCACTGCTTTAAAGCCCTTTGACCTTTAATAATGTGTGGATGCACCCTGATGTGCTACGCATTCTCCAACGCGCCTAGGC
Source organism: Acanthoscelides obtectus (assembly GCA_963669975.1). Classification (NCBI taxonomy): domain Eukaryota; kingdom Metazoa; phylum Arthropoda; class Insecta; order Coleoptera; family Chrysomelidae; genus Acanthoscelides; species Acanthoscelides obtectus. Next base: position 13,716,401 of record CAVLJG010000003.1, read on the forward strand.
ATGCTTCTGATCAGGTGGTCAATGTCCTCCTGTGGTATGCCATTCCAGGCAACCACCAACTCCTCTCGAAGTGCTTATAGAGTCTGAGGAGGACGTTGCAAATTGAGCAATCTTCTACCCATCATATCCCACACGTGCTCAATTGGGGATAAGTCGGGAGATCTTGGTGGCCATGGTAACAATGTGACATCATTATGTTGAAAGAAGTCTATTGTGACTCTTGCAACATGTGGTCGGGCATTATCTTGTTGGAAAGTTGGATCTGCCAGGGTGTCAAGATAGGGTAAAAGTTGGGGTTCTAGAACTTCGTGGATATAACGCTGCGCGTTCATGTTACCTCTGATGAAGATTAAAGGTGACCTGGAACCACAAGCTATAGAACCCCAAACCATAACTCCAACAGTGTGATGAACATGTCTTTCAACAAAAAACTGTGGATTCCTCCTTTCACCACGTCGCCTTCTAACCCTGGCACGACCATCGTGCATGCCTAAACAAAATCGAGGCTCGTCTCTAAAGACAATACTGTTCCATTCCTGATCCCAGAGTGACCGTTGTCTGCACCACTCAAGGCGATTACGTCGGTGCCTCGAGTTAAAGGGAGGACCCAGTGTGGCCGGTATGAAAACAAGCCAAAACTTCTCATTCGTCGGTAAACATTTCGCATGCCAATAGGTCTTCCGTGTTCTGCAAACCATTCATTTGCAATGGACCTGGTAGTGGAGAAACGGTCCCTTAAGGCCAATAATCTTAGGCGGCGATCTTCACGGTCTGTTGTTCTACGGCGGCGTCCAGTGCCCCTTGCTCTTTGCGAACGGCCTTCTCGAAGCCATGCCTGACAACACCTAACCACAGTGTCTACACTTCTTTGCACTCTAACTGCAATTGCCCGAAAAGAAAGTCCAGCTTCCCGAAGTCCCACTATACGGCCCCTATCAAACTCGCTAAGTTGACGAAATCGTACAGGTCTCCGTGCTCTAGGCATCGTAACCGATCGTAAAGGATGTCAAGAACCAAAATCCGCCAACGTTGATTCTTTACTGCGGCTGAAATATTCATTTTTAGAGCGTTAGTGAATTAAAAAAAAGCAGTATAAAAACCGGAATGTCCAAGTGATAAGGCTGAAAATTTGTTCACTTGTTATTTACAGTAAGATAAATACATTCACCAACTTTTATTAAAATAAAACCATTTAAACCGGGTGTTCAGATTTATATGTTACTTAGTATATAAACTAGCACTACAGGCCTAGTAGGCCCATGGCTTGATTGGCGATCCTGCGCCATTCTTCTCTATTAATTGCTCTTCTTTCTCAATCACTTATGTTTAATTTCCTCAGGTCATCTTTCACCTCAGTTTTCCACCTCGTTCTAGGTCTGCCTCTCCTTTTCTTTCCTCCTATTGAATGGGTAAGCAGTGTCTTTGGTACTCTATGTTCTGCCATGCTTTGCACGTGTCTCAAGCATCTCAACCTCTGAGCTCTTATGACCGCCGTTATGTTGGGCTCTTTAAACAGTTGTTTCAACTCATCATTTGTTCTTCGGGTCCACGTACCATCATCTAACATTTTGCCACCAAAAATCTTCCTTAACACCTTCCGTTCCCATATCTCCAGCTTTGCATGTTCTGCCTTCGTTATCGTCCATGTTTCACATGCATACGTGACCACTGGCCTTATTAACGTTTTGTAGAGCCTGATTTTAGCTCCCCTGGATACAATTTGGCTTTTCATTAGCCCTTTTAGCGCATATATGGCACGATTTCCAGACATCATTCTTTTTTGATTTACTTCTTCTTATTTATTATTATGGTTATTGCAATTAAATTTTCATTTTGTGTTCAGGCTTCACCATACCTTTTTATTTCCTTTTAATTTTCATCCAACAACAAACTCATGGTCAAGTAAGGAAATACGTCACTGTTTTTAGGACTGAACAGTTCATTTAAATGTTAAAAATTCCAATATAGCGTCCATATGAAAAAACAAAGTTGGTGTTGGAAGTCAAAAGGAGAAATGTCGAAATGAAAATTTGACTACACCGTCTTATAGAAGAGAATAAGTAACAATAACAATATGCAATTTATTTTGAAATCCTATCTTTGGTCAGGAAAAAATAAAGGTGATTTTGGAATAAATCTGGTATGCAAAACAAATGACTATCTGATAATTTCAAGGCTTATCTAAGAAATTCTGTTTTTTTTTTTAAATAAATAAAGTTTGGCAATGTATGACGAATTATACATTTTTGTAATCAGAATTAAAAATTCAATTCACCTGTGCAAAAATCCAATATGGCGTCCCTAACAAAAACATAAATTCACGCTGGAGGACAAGAGACGAAACGTTATATTGAAATTCTAATTATGCCATCTTGTAGATTAGGAAATGTGACAATTTTTATGTGCAATTTATTTTGAAATCCGACTACAAATAAAGTCAGGAAAGAATTAAAACAATTTTAAAAAAATTCGGCTGTTTTCGTCTCTTCCTGGAAGCACTATGAATTTAGAAACTTTCTAAGCGGTATTTTGTTATTTAGCTAAATACGAAACTTTGCCCCCATTTAAGCGACTTCGTATCTCTTACAGTTTCCGAGATCCCACTGGTGAGGGTCGAATTTAAATCACCCGGTATAACATCCCCAATATCTTATTTTCGAAATTTGTCGCGATTACAATACTGCCTCGCCAGCAACACAGGAAGTAAAACTGTAAAAGCAGCTCCTTGTGGAAAGTTTTGCCTTGAGCCTCGAAAGCTGTACAGTTGTTTTGCGCCCAGTATATCTTTTCTATACGGAGTGTTCCAGAACAAGAAGCATATATGAGCCCCTTCCCACTTCAGTTGGCCCACTTCAAGATTTATACCAAAATATGCCTTTATAAACTAAACATGACGAAACTGTTTACTTCTAAAACAATTTATTTTCTCAAAAACATTTTAGATACACTCTAGTCGTAAAAAATACATATTTGAAATCACTTAGACCTATAACTAATAGAACATCTGAACAAATAAACAATGTGCGAATAAATCCGCGAAGTTAACAAAGCAACAATTGAAAGATTACCATTGGGTAACGTTACCTTTATTTTTAATTACGGCTGAAATTCTTTGGGGCATAGTGTTAACCAAGTTTTGTGAAAAATTTGGTGTAACACAATCCCATATTTGTTGATGCTTTCCTCTACCCATTTTGAAAACCTTAACTACCCAAAAATATTTTAATAGTATTCTGACAGCTGTGATTAATAAAAACAATTGTCATGGCTTTTATTTTTCACAGCCACCTATGCGTTATAGACTTATTTTGCATTGAAATGAAAACAGGTTGATATGCTGTATTTGCAACATGTGTTATTTTTATGCTGCAAATTTGATTAGGGAGTGATAAGGTTGGTCGTTTCTACTATATATTATCAAAATATTCATTGTTAATATTTTAAATCTATAACACCCTGCTCCATTTTTATTATTTGTGTTTGATAAGAAAAAAACTAAGATTTCAATAGTTGGGCTAACTGAAGTGGGAAGGGGCTCGTAGAACGTAAATCAATCAAACCACATTTTTAAAATTCCTCTATATTCACTACATTTTGGTTCTAACGGGTATTGCACTGAAATTGTACTAGTACTAGTCAGCTTATATTCACGAGCGTGTTACTTACCCATACAATGGGGCAGGTAGATGCCACAAAAAGGAATATTTTCTAACGCCTGGTTTTCCGAATTTCTCGAAAACGATGCTCAATCTGTATCTCAGTAGGTCGTGTTTCAATGCGATGTCCAGCAGCGTCACGCTGAGTGGGGCTGAGGGGTTCTCTCCTGTCCTGTCGCTTAATAGGGGCACTCAATGTTACACACAGTCTGATAATGATCACTGGACACACACAGTAAATCGTAGGCGCACCAATTTATGGCGGACAATAGGCGCATTATGAACGACATCTGAAACAAAAATAAAAATCAAATTGGAATATAAAATAAATCGCAAACTTCCTTCTTTGTTCTACGATCTAGTCACCTACGAAACAAATGCACTAAGTAGTAAAGAGTTCATCTTGCAGGCTTAGAAACGATAATAATAATAATAACACTGATCAACAGCCAAAAAATATCCTAAATAAAATCAACAAAATATTACTATTTTTAATGTGCTAAAACCGGAATGAAACTTATTTTTTCAATATTAGTTCAAGTTTTAGAGATACGGTAATTATATGTGTTCCTGCTGTGACAGTGTTAATATACTGTAATTCACAAGAATGCACGTGCTACATTTTTATATTCGGCAAGGAAAGATGATGTAATCGGCATGATTGTGTTACGTTATACATACGTGTACATTATACTGTTTTATATTAGCCATTTTTTCCTCAGTTGGCTGACAGCGTTCATGCAAGATGTCTCGAAGGTGTGTAAACAATCCAGATCAGTTTTGTTACGTGTGTGGTGATGTGACTTTTGCGTCTCAGAGACGGTCTATTACTCCACTAATAACATATCATATCAGCTTTATTTCGGTTGTAAACTAGGTGATCAAGACAAACAGTGGGCACCCCACATCTGCTGTAATACATGTGCTTCAAGTCTGAGGAGCTGTTTAAATGGCAAAAAACGGTATATGCGCTTTGCTGTCCCAATGGTTTGGAGAGAGCCTACATATCATATTAATGATTGTTACTTTTGCATGGTACCTTGTGTTGGACAAGCCACATGTATGTCCAAGAAAAAAAAATCGGTTATTAACTACCCAAACATACCATCTGCGATGAGACCTGTGCCTCACAGTGACGAAAATCCTATTCCAAAACCCCCAGAATCCTACACTTGCGAATCAGAAAACAAATCAGATCATAGCGATCGAGTGATTCGTCAGGAAGAAGATATGCCATCAACGTCAAGAGATCCTGATTTTATACCGAGCGCGTCATGCCACCAACCGCACAAAATAACACAGTCAGAATTAAATGATCTTGTAAGAGATTTAGAACTTCCAAAATGTAAGGCAGAGTTACTTGGATCAAGACTGCAGCAGTGGAACTTGTTAGAAGACGGTGTTTCGGTATGTGTTTTTCGTAAACGCCACAAAGACTTAGAACCATTTTTCAATATGGAGAATAACTTGGTTTTCTGCAGTAACATTAACGGCTTACTGGCGGCTTTAAATATAAACTATAACCCAGAAGAATGGAGATTGTTTATAGACAGTTCAACATTGAGTTTAAAGGCAGTGTTATTGCATATTGGAAATATTTTACCATCTCTTTCTGTAGGGTATGCAGTTCACATGAAAGAATCATATGACAATATGAAGTACCTATTGACATGCATAAAATACGATGAGCACCAATTTGTGGCGATTTGAAAGTTGTTGCACTTTTACTTGGGCTGCAGCTAGGCTACACAAAGTTTTGCTGTTTTTTGTGGCCTGTTTGTCAATTCCTAGAGCCAGGTCAAAAAAATGTACAGCATATGCCATTAGTAGATTCGAAAAAAAATTTATTACCAGCACTGCATATCAAGTTGGGCCTAATGAAAAACTTTGTCAAGGCATTAGATAGAGATGGGTCAGCTTTTCAATACCTCCGTCAGAAATTTCCAAGACTAAGAGAGGCAAAGGTTAAAGAAGGTATTTTTGTTGGGCCACAGATACGAAATATTTTGAAAGATACACAGTTTGAAAACACTTTAACAGGTATTGAAAAAACTGCTTGGAATGATTTCTGTCTGGTGGTCACTAATTTCTTGGGAAATAGAAAAGCTGACAACTATAAAACCCTTGTCAAAAATATGCTGTCATCGTATCAAAAGATGGGCTGTAATATGTCTCTTAAGATACATTTCCTACACTCACACCTGGACTTTTTTCCTGACAATTGCGGAGCCGTAAGTGATGAGCACGGTGAACGTTTTCATCAGGATATTTCAACAATGGAAAAAAGGTACCAGGGAAAGTGGAATCCTTCCATGCTTGCAGACTACTGTTGGACTCTTAGTAGAGATGCTCCAGAAACGATCCATAAAAGAACAGCAAAAAGACAGCGCATATAGTGATTCTTATAAGTATATGAATCTTGTTACTTTTTTTAATATATCCTTAAAAATAAAAGGTTTGTTTCTAAACCGCAACTAATTTTTTTATTTCATTGTCATTTTTGGATTCAGCGCCCCAAAATTAACAAAGAAGTGCACTTTTCCCACAAGATACAATTAAAAAACTAAAATTTGTTGTCCAGTGTAATCTTTATTACCCATTAGACATGTATAAAACATGTATAGGGTTCGTCAACAAACAATTTACAGTATGTATAAACATAAAAAACAAACGGTAAAATGATAAGCAACAACAAACAATAGCTTAAATTAGATATTTTAAAATGGACTCCACAGGCAAACAACAGCAGAGAAAATAGATTAGCTTTCCAGCAGTTAAAATTAATAAAGTAACAGAAATACAATATAAAAATATATAAAAGGACAAGCAAGTGGATAACAGACAATACAAAAAAAGAACATCTAAATATCCACAGTCACTGATGGCGCAACAAGTAGTATTAATAAAGTAGGTTCTTAACTCAGCTTTAAAATTATTTAAGGAGCTAACTGTCTTAATATACTCAGGCAGCTTATTGAATATCTTTGGTCTTAAAATAGAGGGAGATCCCAGCTTACATCGAGCAAAGGGTAGATGAATGTCGTGCTGCCTACGAGTATTGAATGTATGTATATTACTATTCAAAGTGAAATTATCTGTGTTAGTAAAGGTATATATTGCCATTTTATAAAGAAACAACCAGGGCAGTGTTAGAATTTCTAGTTCTCTGCAACTGTATATACTGTTAACACGTGCTATGCACCTTATTATTCTCTTTTGACTTCGAAATCCCTTTGAAGCATTCACCCAGGAACGCCAGAAACACAATGCATACCGCATTCGCGACATGACTCTGATATAACATCAATAACTGGTCGCGTGTAAAAACTGTTCTTAGATTTTAAAATAGGTAGGTCCGCGAGCTAAGCTTCGCAGTCAGGTAGTTACAATGTCCTTTAAAATTGAGACACTCATCCAGGTGCAGTATTGATTTTTGGGAATGGTGGAATCTTATTGCTGTTGATTTTTCACAGTTTAGATGCAGCTGGTTCTCCACGAACCAGCTATGGATGCTATGTAACAAGCTGTTACAGTCGTTAATTAGGATAACGTCATCTTTATTTGATAGAATAATCGATGTGTCGTCCGCGTATAAGGTAAAGTGTGCTCTGGAGAAGGATTGCTCAAGGTTATTTACATATAATGCAAACAGAACAGGCCCCAACACAGATCCTTGCGGAACGCCAACATCCATATTTCTCCAACTAGACTTGACTTGTACAGGGTGGCCCATCCATGTGTGAACGGATCATTACTCATAAACAAATACATTCTGGGAAAATCTATTTATGGGATGTTTTACATGACATTTGAGGGCACATTTCTAAAATATTGGCCATTATACAGGGTGTCCAAATATCGACCTACATATCAAAGTTGTGATTTTTCAAATAGAATGCCTCACATTTTATTGCATATGTTGATAAACCAATTCAAAAATTAGGACACCTTGTATAACTGCTAATATTTTGGAAATGTGCCCTCAAATGTCATGTATAACATGCCATAAATAGATTTTCCCAAAATGTATTTGTTTATGTGTAATAGTCCGCCCACACATGGATGGGCCACCCTGTATAAGTTGTCCTGAGCAGTTATGAGTTATTGTCACATACTGCGATCTGTTTCCTAAGAAGGATTTTATCCAGAGGTAGGCTGGTCCACCGATTCCATAAGTTGCCAGTTTTATTAATAACAGATCATGGTTGACACAGTCGAATGTCCTGCTTAGATCACAGAAGATACCAACAGGGCACTCTCCTGCCTCAATGTACTGAAGAAAGAATGAGACGCTGTTAGTGTTGAGCTACCGTTACGGAAACCATGTTGGTTGGTTGTTAGTACCTCATTTCTTTCAAGGAACAGCGTCAACCGACTCAAGAAACAGTATTCGAAAATTTTGGAATAACAACTGGGAGACGTCACCGGTCTGTAATTTTTTGCGTTAATAGTTTCTCCCTTCTTGTGTATGGGAGTTACTTTTCCCTTTTTTAAGCTATCTGGAGAGCCAATACAGAAAGACAGACTGATCAGAAAAACAAAGAGCTTAACAATACGAGCCCCTTCCCAGTTCAGTTGGCCCACTTCAAGATTTGTATCAAAATATGCCTTTATAAACTAAACATCACGGAACTATTTACTTTTAAAACAATTTATTTTCTCAAAAACATTTTAGATACACTCTAGTCGTAAAAAATACATATTTGAAATCACTTAGATCTATAAATAATAGAACATCTGAACAAATAAACAACGTGCGAATAAATGCGCGAAGTTAACAAAGCAACAGCTGAAAGATTACCATTGGATAACATCATCTTTATTTTTTATTACGGCTGAAATTCTTTGGGGCATAGTGTTAACCAACTTTTGGCAAAAATTTGGTGTAAAACAATCTCATATTTCTTGAAGCTTTTGTCTCAGTTCGAGGATTGAACGAGCAGGATGTTGTCGTAGAACCTTTTTCATCTCGTGCCACAAAGTTTCAATGGGTGACAGATCTGGACTGCTAGAAACCCATTTCAAAAGTGGTACATTATTTTATTCCATCCATTTTATAGCCTTTTTTGAGGTATGGCACGCTGCACCATCTTGCTGAAACATAAAATCTTGGCCGGATGTCAAACATTCTTCCATCACTGGTAAAAGCGATTCTTCTAAAATTGCCAAATATTTGTTTGTGGACCTCAAAATTCTCCTTCCAACAGCGTCACTCCACAGAGCACTTAATGGTAAATAATTGGCACGCCTGTTTTTCACGATTATTCTTCTTAATGTTCTTTGGTCGGCATTTGTGATATTACTTTTTTTCACATATCGTGGCTTAATATTAACTGAACCAGTTACGTTATATCTTCTAACAATATTTCTCAGACTGTACCGCGATAAGTCTAACAAAGTTGCAATTTCTGAGTTTGATTTCTCAGAATTAAAAAAATTAATTACCAGTAACCGGATTTTATCACTAATAACCTTTCCTCTACCCATTTTGAAAACCTTAACTACCCAAAACTATTTTAAACGTATCCTGACAGCTATGATTAATAAAAACAATTGTCATGGCTTTTATTTTTCACAGCCACCTATGCGTTATAGACTTATTTTGAATTGAAATGAAAATAGGTTGATATGCTGTAATTGCAACATGTGTTATTTTTATGCTGCAAATTTGATTAGGGAGTGATAAAGTTGGTGTTTTCTACTATATATTATCAAAATATTCATTGTTAATATTTTAAACCTATAACACCCTGCTACATTTTTATTATTTGTGTTTGTGTGATTTCAATAGTTTCGCCAACTGAAGTACGCTTGCTGAGGAACGCTTGTTTTTTAACCTTTTGTCGATCAGATTAAAGAATTCTTCTTCCGTAAATGGGTATAGATACATGTGTTCCCTAACCGTATCGTTGTAGTTAGGAACTGTGTCAATATTTCTGGATGTTTTCTCTATAATTTCTAGAGGAGCATTTTTAAAGTACTTGTGAAAGTGATCGGCTATTTCCTGAGGATCAGTAATATACTAAGTGACATATAAATCGGAACACCCAGTTTAAATGGTTTTATTTTAATAAAAGTTGGTGAATGTATTTATCTTACTGTAAATAACAAGTGAACAAATTTTCAGCCTTATCAGTTGGACATTCCGGTTTTTATACTGCTTTTTTTTTAATTCACTAACGCTCTAAAAATGAATATTTCAGCCGCAGTAAAGAATCAAGGTTGGCGGATTTTGGTTCTTGACATCCTTTACGATCGGTTACGATGCCTAGAGTACGGAGACCTGTACGATTTCGTCAACTTAGTGAGTTTGATAGGGGCCGTATAGTGGGACTTCGGGAAGCTGTACTTTCTTTTCGGGCAATTGCAGTTAGAGTGCAAAGAAGTGTAGACACTGTGGTTAGGTGTTGGCAGGCATGGCTTCGAGAAGGCCGTACGCAAAGAGCAAGGGGCACTGGACGCCGCCGTAGAACAACAGACCGTGAAGATTGCCGCCTAAGGTTATTGGCCTTGAGGGACCGTTTTTCCACTACCAGGTCCATTGCAAATGAATGGTTTGCAGAACACGGAAGACCTATTGGCATGCGAAGTGTTTACCGACGAATGAGAAGTTTTGGCTTGTTTTCATACCGGCCACACTGGGTCCTCCCTTTTACTCGAGAACACCGACGTAATCGCCTTGAGTGGTACAGACAACGGTCACTCTGGGATCAGGAATGGAACAGTATTGTCTTTAGTGACGAGTCTCGATTTTGTTGAAAGACATGTTCATCACACTGTTGGAGTTATGGTTTGGGGTGCTATAGCTTATGGTTCCAGGTCACCTTTAATCTTCATCAGAGGCAACATGAACGCGCAGCGTTATATCCACGAAGTTCTAGAACCCCATCTTTTACAATATCTTGACACCCTGGCAGATCCAACTTTCCAACAAGATAATGCCCGACCACATGTTGCAAGAGTCACAATAGACTTCTTTCAACATAATGATGTCACATTGTTACCATGGCGCCACCAAGATCTCCCGACTTATCCCCAATTGAGCACGTGTGGGATATGATGGGTAGGAGATTGCTCAATTTGCAACGTCCTCCTCAGACTTTAGAAGCACTTCGAGAGGAGTTGGTGGTTGCCTGGAATGTTATACCACAGGAGAACATTGACCACCTGATCAGAAGCATGCCTAGGCGCGTTGGAGAATGCGTAGCACATCAGGGTGCATCCCGTGCATCCACACATTATTAAAGGTCAAAGGGCTTTAAAGCAGTGCAATCATTTTGAAATTTTTATCATTTACTTATTATGCTTCATTAAGTACTTTAATTTTATTATAATAAAACCATTTAAACTGGGTGTTCGGATTTATATGTCACTTAGTATAGTTTGCCCATTTTCGTCCAGTACTAAGTTTTTTTATGTTTTATTTTTTCCACTCAGTTCACCTACTGCATTCCAGGCACATTTAACTGTATTATGTGAGCTCAAAATAGTTTTTTGGTAATAGGCCCTTTTTGAATCTCTAATCAGTCTTTGATGCTGTTTTTTGGCCTCCAGATATTTTACTGCGCTTTACTAGTAGTGTTTTCAGTTTTCTGACTAAAGAATTAATTGTTATTCATTTATAATATTTATGCGTCGTCTGGATTTTTTTGCACTCATTGTACTAGTGACTGGAATATTTTGACAAGTAAGATTATGTACAATCTATATTTAAAGTTATCAGTTAATCATCTTATCAGTCAAGGCAAAGTAAAATAATTGATACTTGAAATGAATACTACTCAAGAGATGCTAAAGCATCATTACATCTCAGTATTATTTTTGATGAGAGAGCTATCTTCCGAGTAGGGCGATATCGTGTAAATATTATTGTATGACACATGCAAATCATACATTTATCATAAAAATTAACAATGAAATTAAAGTGTAACATTGTTTCGCAAATTATGGAGTATTAACTGATTAACTTGTTGTCTTTCGTCGTTTAGGAAATACCTTGATTTCACAATGTTGCAGACAAATATTTATTGAAGTCATATTGGGAGCAGAATAATATTTATGAACCTTACTTCCTTGACGTGTTATCATGTAGACAGACTTAAGCCTTCAGCCCTGTCGAACTTCGTACATCCATTACTGGTCGATACGACCGCTCCTTTGTTCTTAGAGATTGTAGAAAAATTTGCTTGAGAGGGCTTTTTCCAGTTCTATACACCTTAGACAGTTCAAAAATCCGATAAGCAAGGTGTCTCTAAGGTGCTTATATGCTGCTATTAAATGTTGTCCAATTAATTATCCCTGCCCATAAATTAATTTGAAATTCTACTTGGTGGCGGGTTTGTATTATTGCATTAGGATTTGTGATGAATGTGAAGATTATGCGAGTTAATGGGCCCATCCCCTCCAAATCCTGCTTCGACCGAAAATAATATTAACGGAGTAAAACCATTGACGTGGTTAAACTTCCTTAAGATCCTTGCGGGGTCATCATCCTCGCTTAAATCATGTACTTTTTGCAGGTGGTATGGAAGGAGCAGTTGCTCTTGAAAAATGGTATTTACTGTACATTTGGAAACTTGCAATTCTCGAGCTACATTCCTAACCCCAACAGTAGGATATTCAAAGACAGCATCTAAAACAATTTCTTCGACTTCAGCTGTACGTACAGTTCTGGGAGTTCCACTATGTCGGCCCATATTTTGAGTAAAACTACCTAAAATCCCAAAGGGTTTTAACTACTCGCAATAAGGCTATAATCATTTGAATTTGACAAGTGTCTATTAGGGATTCTGTCAGCGTACAATCTTCGTGCTTTTAAAGTATTATATCTTGTGAATCCGTACGTTAAATCCATATCAGAATATTCATTAAACGTATACTCCATGATGTTTAACAACTACTTGTCAACATAAAATTATTCATGAAGCTTAAATCAATATTATACCAAACATTAGAAACCCTAGCAACGCTACTCAGATATTATCCAAAGCAACTTGATTATTATGTTATAAAATGTTTTATCATCATTGTGCAAATAATGCATTGGAACTTTTAAAAACAAATATCTCGAAGACACTTCTAACAAGTAAACCTTTTTTGTTGTGGAAGTACGAGAAAATAAGATTTTTCGGTCAGTTCTTGTATACAGGGTAGCACAAAAAAGTTATGATAAGTTATTTAACGAAATAGTACTGTAAATGGCGCCCTCTAGAAGTTTGGTCATACATAATAACGGCTTCTTGTTTTTCATACTAGAAAACCTCCCTATACCGAGTTTTATGCTCAAATCTGAAATACTTCAAGCAATAAGGAAAAATAGAAAATAAAATTGTATTTCGCAAACTATCAACTTTTGGACTGAGGTATGTTTAGGTCAAATTACGTATTTTGATCTGTAGTATCTCCAGTTTCGAGATTTCCCAACATTTCACAGATAGATGTTAAATAAAAAAAAGCTAAAAAAATAGAGTACGATTATTCTCTGCGTCTAATGAAATCAAGATAATTCCTGATAGAAATTGCTTTTTCTTCATGTGTTCCTTTCTTTTACCCAGTGTCAACGTCAGTTCTACCTAGAAATGCTAGAAACTCTCGAGTCTAGTGCACTGTACGATGTGTGGATAACTTAATAATAAATGTATCGATTTTTCCAAGAAATATCTGTTCGCGTGCGTCCTTTGAGGAAAATCAATACAAAAGCTCATGCTTTTATATCAAAACAACTCTATTATGATTCGATGACGTCGTAAGGATTTCTTTAGATTTTCTAAGGACAAACCGTAACACCCTTTGATCACTAGATAATTTCAAATCATTTTCCTTAAGTGTTTTGTTACTGAAAAGCGTTTTAATATACGTATGTGTATGAATAATGCATTGTTTATTATTTTATTTATTATGGTAGAGGTAGACGAATGACTACCTTGCAATACCTAACAACAAAGATTAAAAATAATAAAGTTAACTATGAGTGAATTAAAAGGTGTTATACGTGCAAATCCACAAGCTTAAAAATTTATTACACTTTCAGTGAAACCGATAACGAGAATCATTAAATGGAGAAATACATTTTCTTGGTATTCCTAATCGGTGTAGCTGATTGAAATTTCAGACTTGATTTAATCTTATTGTATTGTTATAAGACCCGAAAAATATTACCATTTGGAAGTTTTTAAAAAGCAGCATTCTTTACGTCAACAGTCTAAATATCTCGCGAGGTTTGCTGTTTTAAAACATATGTTTCCAATGACCTATCAGTTTTTATTGATACTCTTAAAATCATGTTTTATTACGATCGTAAAGTTATAACAGTTCCCAGACTAAAGATTTTCAAATACAGCTGTTTTTGGATTACTGGTACGAGGGGGCTGATTAAAGAAATTAGAATTATACAGGGTGTTTCAGAAAACTTTCTAGGGTACGTTCAAAAATAACAAAGTGTTTTCCTCTAAACATGGATCATAAAACGTCCAAATGCTACGATAAAATTTCTACGCCACCTATAAGACTGAATAAGGATAAAACATGAACATTGTTCGGATGACGCTATGGCGATTTAGGATTACTCTTCTAACACACTACATACAATTTTTAATGTCAAATTTCGCCAAATTCAGCATATTTCCAAAGAAGGATCTCAAATATTCTAACCACTTTTTCTCCGAAAGGCCCAATCTGACAAAAAAATTATCAAGAGAAGTAATCCATGCAGAATTAAATACCTTATTCAAAAATATTTACAATAATAGTAAAGTCGTAGAAAGTATTTGTTCTTCTGCAGGGTCAAAATTTCCCAATGTCTACCCTATTCAGGCACTAGTTTTTTTTGTATGTGTTAGCTATGATGTCAGCACTTCATACTATCTATACAAAGTTTCAAGTCAATATCTAGATCCGGAGTTGTATATTTTTTTTGATTTCGAAATTATAATTTCAACACCCCGTATCTGGAGGGCATTTAAAGAACCATATTTATATGAAGTTTTCGTGTTATTAACGCGCTCTTATAAGCTTGGCCTGCATGTATGTATACTAAGTGACATATAAATCCGAACACCCAGGCAACCACCAACTCCTCTCGAAGTGCTTCTAGAGTCTGAGGAGCACGTTGCAAATTGAGCAATCTCCTACCCATCATATCACACACGTGCTCAATTGGGGATAAGTCGGGAGATCTTGGTGGCCATGGTAACAATGTGACATCATTATGTTGAAAGAAGTCTATTGTGACTCTTGCAACATGTGGTCGGGCATTATCTTGTTGGAAAGTTGGATCTGCCAGGGTGTCAAGATAGGGTAAAAGATGGGGTTCTAGAACTTCGTGGATATAACGCTGCGCGATCATGTTACCTCTGATGAAGAATAAAGGTGACCTGGAACCATAAGCTATAGCACCCCAAACCATAACTCCAACAGTGTGATGAACATGTCTTTCAACAAAAAACTGTGGATTCCTCCTTTCACCACGTCGCCTTCTAACCCTGGCACGACAATCGTGCATGCCTAAACAAAATCGAAACTCGTCACTAAAGACAATACTGTTCCATTCCTGATCCCAGAGTGACCGTTGTCTGCACCACTCAAGGCGATTACGTCGGTGTTCTCGAGTTAAAGGGAGGACCCAGTGTGGCCGGTATGAAAACATGCCAAAACTTCTCATTCGTCGGTAAACACTTCGCATGCCAATAGGTCTTCCGTGTTCTGCAAACTATTCATTTGCAATGGTAGTGGAGAAACGGTCCCTTAAGGCCAATAATCTTAGGCGGCGATCTTCACGGTCTGTTGTTCTACGGCGGCGTCCAGTGCCCCTTGCTCTTTGCGTACGGTCTTTTCGAAGCCATGCCTGACAACACCTAACCACAGTGTCTACACTTCTTTGCACTCAAACTGCAATTGCCCGAAAAGAAAGTCTAGCTTCACTAAGTTGACGAAATCGTACAGGTCTCCGTACTCTAGGCATCGTAACCGATCGTAAAGGATGTCAAGAACCAAAATCCGCCAACGTTGATTCTTTACTGCGGCTGAAATATTCATTTTTAGAGCGTTAGTGAATTAAAAAAAAGCAGTATAAAAACCGGAATGTCCAACTGATAATGCTGAACATTTTTTCACTTGTTATTTACAGTAGGATAAATACATTCACCAACTTTTATTAAAATAAAACCATTTAAACTGGGTGTTCGGATTTATATGTCACTTAGTATAATTATAAAATCTTATTGATTAAAATACAAATAAATTTTTTGTATGTATTACTATTTATACAAAGTTTCAAGTCAATACCTACATCCGTCATTTAAAAAACCGTATTTATATGAAATTCCCTATTTTTTTAACTACTTTATACCTTAGGCATATTGCCACGTTTTTCTGAAACAACCTGAATGTCTATAGTTCAGAATTAAAGAGTCAAAAATCAAAGATTCGGGTAATGACTACATGAATGAATCAGTTGAACATTTCACATAGTTTGAATGAACATAAAACATAACACATTTTCAAAATTATAAATATTGACGGCCAACAAACTGTCGCGTATGATTTTCTGTTACAATATCAGGCCAAAATAGCGTCATTTAATGGTAATATTAACTCAAATCTGGGTAAAATTTGTCAGATTATATCTGAGGTGCAGATATGGTGACCCGCGGACTATATTTGCTTTTTAAATGAATTTTTGTTTCATATGCGTATAGAAAATGTTATGAATATGGTATACTAATAACATAGATCGTTGCTCCATAAGACTCCGAAGCATCAAGCCTTCAAAAAGGGGTTATAGTGGCATATTTTCAAATATGATCAAAACTGATACGTTAGAGTCTTACTTGCAGCACGGAGACAATTTTAAAGAATGACATGTAGTATCGGTAGTCTAGTTATAACTATAGACTTTATTTTATTTTTTTTTCATATATTTCTCAACAGATACAAGATCTAATTACAGAGAAACACTATACAAGTGAAAAGTAAATAGACACACATACAAAAAATAATATCATGGATTGATGATAGTAAACAAACCCTATGTGTGTGTGTATCAGAAATCCAACACAAAGCCAAATCAGTGCCGTATTAACACATGCAAATTAATATATTTCTGAAAGTTAATTCTACTCCTAAAATATATAAAGAATAAGATTAAAAGGTACTGGAAAGCTGAAAATAGTTTACGTCAGTGAACGGTTTTTAAATATGAAAATATTTTTCTTTTATACAGGGTGTCCCGAAAAAAGTGTGCAATATTCTACCAGCAGTTTCTAGAGCTTAAAATAGGAAGAAAAATTTATATAAACATAGGTCGACAAACGTCTCCTAAGGGCGCTACGGTCTTTTAAAGGGGCCCCCAGAAGATGGTCTTTCCATAATATTTCCGAAACGTGTTGAGATAAAGACATAAAATTTGGTATTCTAGCCTAACTTTTTATGCTGGATTTAAATATCTTAACAATTTTAGACAGTTTTGTTTGGAAGCGTATGAACAGGGACGGACTCAGGTTATTTTAGCCCCAAAATTTTTGTGTGATTCTATTTTTGAAATTCAATTTTAAAATTTGAAAATTTAGGGTTTTCTACATAAAAAGGTACTCTTATTGAATATCGATAAATTGTGCCATTTTTGAATAAAATCAAACTAAAAAATTTGTCACATGATAGGAAATGTACTGCGAATGTAAATGAATTGTTGAATAATTAGCCATGGCAATGAAAAAACTAATTTAATAATTGGTAAATATTACATAAAAACATATTTCTATTGCAACATATTTAGGCAAAAACAAAAGAAATAAATTTTTTCTACGAACGAAATTTAAATTTGTTTAAAAAAGAAGATATACAGTTGGATATACTTAAAACTATCTTTACAATAAGTGTTCAAATAAATTCCCATTTTGTTGGATACAGAGTCTCGCTCGACGAACTAATGATTGCGTAGCCCGAAAAGTGGAAAACCTTTTTCTTCTTATTTCATTTGCAGCCTGATGGATTCTATCAAGTAAATCTTCTTGAGTATTTACTTCAGTCGAGTAAACTAGGTCTTTTAATGACCCTCAAAAATAGAAATGCAATGGATTTAGGTCAGGTGAACGTGGCGGCCACGCTCTAGGACTTCCTCGGCCTAACCACCTGACTGAAAATTGACATTCAACCAATTTCGAGCATTGCGTCCAAAACATATTTTCTTGAAACTGCTGGCGCACATCCAATGGTATTATATCTATGAGCTCATTCTGAAGAAAGTTCAGATACACCTCTGAATTAAGACGATTAAGAAGTACAATAGGCCCAATTACTTTATCCCCAATTACTCCTACCCATAAGTTCAATGAAAATCTATGTTGGAAATTTGTACGGCTAACAGCCAAAATTTTTGGGTGTCTAGTCTAGATTACCAAATTTTATGTCTTTATCTCAACACGTTTACGGAAATATTAAGGAAAAACCATCTTCAGGGGAGCCCCTTTAAATGACCGTAGCGCCCTTAGGGGACGTTTGTCGACCTATGTTTACATAAAGTTTTTTCCTATTTTAAGCTCTAGAAACAGCTGGTAGAATTTTTTTGGGACACCCTGTATACAATATGCTCGCTCAAGTGTAAAAGATTGTGGATGATGTCAATATTAGTCTTAGGCTTTTACGCAGATGTTCCTATTTGGTGCAAAGCCTCGGATTTTGTTTAACATTGGCAGCATCACATTAGATTGTCATTTTACGTTCAACTCAAGTACCTCGTATATTATATTCCATTAAAGAGCTCATACCTGTATAAAATCTCTGTATATTGTCGTTCACAGTTGTAGCATGTGGGGAGCGCAAAGCGCCGAGCGACGTCTGGAAGAGACTAGGGGAAGACGGCAGCGTCGCGACGCTTTAAGCCGCGTGCTGGTATTGATCGACGCCCTCAAAATGCGTCAGGACAAGCGTCACATCAAGGGCGCTTCGTAACGGTAAAACTTAAGGGGTTAAGACTAAATCCCCTGGAATGTCTCAAGAGAAAGGGGTGGTAGTAGATGGTCCAACAATCAATCATAATTAATGACCTCAAAATAAAATTATAATAAAATTTAAGTTAGTAACAGAGTAATTCAATTCAGGATAAAAAGCGAGGGGTGCTTGATATACAGGGGACTTTTTTGATATTTTTTACTTTAATTGGCGATTGTAAGAAAAAATAAACAGAAAAAAAAAATTTGCTAGACAAGGATTTTATTCTATTGAGTAATTTAAAATATTAAGAAAAAACACAGATCTCGTAAATCAAAAGTTATTTTTTTTATAAATGACTTAATAATCTAAGATTTTCTTGAATATTTAGCTTCTGGTTGGTCCCTTTTAATTGTCCAGCAGTAATCTTCTAACATATTTGGACTCCATTTGCCCTGGTACCGCTTTTCCATATTAGAAATGTCCTGATGGAACCTCTCACCGTGCTCGTAGCTGACAGCCCCTAAATTGTCAGGAAAAAAATCCAGGTGCGAGTCTAAAAAATGGATCTTAAGTGACATGTTGCAACCCAATGCTTGATATGACAATAATAGCTCGCTAACCAACTCTCTGTAGCTGTCACTCTAGTGGTTACCCAAAAAATTTGAAACAACATTTTTAAAAGCCTTCCATGCAGATGTTTCTAAATCGCTTAATTTTTCTTCAAATCTTGAATCTTTTATTAACTCTCTAATTTGAGGGCCAACAAAAATACCCTCTTTTATCTTTGCATCACTTATTTTAGGAAATTTTTCTTTTAGATACAAAAATCCACTCCCATTGCGATCCATTGCCTTCACAAAATTTTTTATTAATCCTAATTTGATATGCAATGGTGGTAGAAGCACAATATTTGGCTGTACAAGGGGTAAATACTTTACGTTTTTTTGCCCAGGAACTAACGATGCACGCGTAGGCCATGTTTTTTTTATATAGTGATTAGTTCTGTCTCGGCTATCCCATTCACATAAAAAGCAGCAAAACTTTGTATAACCCAGCTGAAGTCTAAGTAATAGTGCAACAACTTTAAGATCACCGCAGATTTTGAAGGAATATGTACTGTAATTTATTTTTTCAAGTAAAAGTTTCATATTTTCATAGGTTTCTTTCATATTTGCAGCATGGGCCAGAGGTACAGACGGAAGCTTATTTCCATTATGCAATAACACTACTTTTAGACTTGCTTTCGAAGAATCAATGAATAAACGCCACTGAGAGAGATCAAAATCTATGTCCAACATTTTCATAATCTCATTTATGTTATTGCAGAACACCAAACCATCCTGAGAAAAATACGTTCTGAAGTGTTGATCACGGTTTCGAAAATAGCTAACTTTTGTATTATGATGTAGCAAATTCCATTCTTTTAGACGTGATCCTAATAGTTCTGACTGCTTTTTTGACAAATTTAAATCCCGAACCAAATCATCATGTTAGTTCTCCGCAGACATAACAAAAAGAGTTAGGATCATTATTACACTTCCTCGACATATTCACAGGGTTAATAAATAACAAAAAAGTGTTCAAATTCAACAACAAATACTTTTATAAGGATTTACTTGTAAGCGTTTCTGTTAATTTACTGCCGTAGTACTAGTTATGAGTATTACCGTATCACAACAAATATGAGGCTAATAGACATATGACAGATGTCATGTAATAATGAGGGTAGACTGATAAAACAAAATTAGCTGTCAAAGTTCGTGTGGCAAAACCAGTGTTGACCAGTGTAGTCATTATTTAAATGGGTGACAGAGGAGGTTAAAAGAAGCAAAAGGTTTCATATAACATGGGGGTCATAACGGCATTTTTTTGGAGAACAGCGACTTTAAAGTAAAATAAAATCTGACACGCCGCAATGCCAGACGCAAATCACGTCGGAACGCAGTGTAAATAAAGATGGAGTTTGTTATTTTTGGCTGTTAGGTATTATTTCATTATGTGATAATGTACTCGTAAAATGAAAATAATTAAAAAAAACGGACTTACCACTAACTATCTCAGCGCTTAACCTGGTGTGTGAAAGTTTATTGAACGTATTAAAAAAAATCCCTTATAAAAAGGGAACACAATTTTGATACATACATTGTTTTTCTTTTTAATACTCACACTGTACTTTTTTTGTAATTTAAGAAGGTGTTCAAAATGTCGTCCTCCACTTTCCACACAAGCTTCATTACGACGAACCCAGTTTCTTCTTACTCTAGGTCCTCGAAGTTGGCCATTTATTATTTCAGCCGCATTAAAATTTTTTTCGCGAAGTTGTGCTTCAGTTGTTATTGGACCAGCCCCATTAACCATCCCTTTAAGTTGTCCCCAATAGCAGAAATCCATCGGATTGAGGTCAGGAGATCTTGCTGGCCATTTTCGAGGATCAGGAGCATTTCGACGGATCCAGCGATTTGGATAACGTTCATTCAAATACTGAATGACGCCTCTAAAAATGTGTGGTGGTGCCCCGTCATGAAGAAACCACAAATTCTGTCTCCGTTGTAATGGCATGTTGTCTAAGGCCCGGGGTCTGCCTCCTGCGAGGATTGAACTCACGACCACTTGTTTACAAGACCAGTGCTTTGACAGTTGAGCTACAGAGGCTTGCAATTTCAAAATTAGTAAAGCGGCATTTGATATTCGTCGATTTTTATTAACATATCTGTTTTTTTCAGAATTTTTCCTATAATGATAATGGAAAACTGTTATCAAATTACGGGTGCGAAGTTTCAAATTATTCAAACTTCTGGAAATTGGTTAATCGTGTTAAAAATGGTCCTCGAAGTACTGAAGGGCCTCTATCAATGTTATACTCGAAGAACAGATTTTTTCCTTGAGTGGACAAAATACAAAATGAATGTTAACATTATCTAGACATCTCGTTGTGAGAGAAAATATCTTGGCACAGAGTATTTTTTTATTGCTACAGCCGTTATAGGCAACCTTTTTAGCATACGCTCATACATTACACGTACAAGCACAAAAACAACTTAAATAAAGTCATGTTTATAATTCTAGAATAAAAACTTGAAAATATAAACTTTGCAAAGAAATCTAAGCTTACGATGCCACACCTACCTATCATGTAAGATTTATAATTGTTTGCCATATTTGTATCTTATGTATATTGATAAAATAAACTCATCGTCTATGATAAAAAGTTTATTTAAAAAATATATTTTTTTAATCTGTAGACAAGAGACAAGAAAGCTTCTGGATGTTGTTTACTAATAATATCATATACCATATAGTACTTCTAGTGTGTTTGTCACTATTTTTAGCAAAGCTCATATCAGGTGCTTACATCTTGCTATAAAAAATATTTCCGTGCACAACCAACTAGAGTAAAGTGGAGGAATATGGCAACATAAATTTCAAAAGCTCACAAAAAATATGTAATCCATAACAATTATTATTAAGTAATACAACGAGGCTAATAAATCTCATATCTCCAGAGCTCTGGAGGTACTTGCTTGTTGATTTAGTGGGACACAATCGCTACAATATACAGGGTGTCCCAGAAGTCGACGTCAAGCCGAAACCGGGTGATAGGCAAAGTCATAACACTTATTTCCCAACCAAGTATTCCAAAGTAAAACTTTGCTCAACTTTAACTGGCTGTACTGGAAAAAAATGTACTACGAGAGTTTGGCAAGTAACCTTAAAAGTTGGCGCATTTAATAACGATTCCAAAATGGTATAACACTTAGAAGATTACTCGTTAACTTATGCACAATTTTTATTTGAAAAAAAACTGATGAAAATTTTTCAAAATTTCCTAATTAAACAGCGATTATGAAAACGCACAAGGACCCTTAAGGATAACTGTTTGCACAACAGTGGGCGTCAAAATGCTGCTGATGATGATTTACCTTTACAGCAAATGCTCAAACTGTTTTCCTTCAGCCGCAATACACGCTCGACATCTTCTTAAAAAAGATCGGGTTATTAAACGAGCGAATCCACGGTTATTAACAAACTCAGCTGCTTCCAAAAAAATCTAACGGATTCAAATCTGGTGACCGGGCTGGCTACGGTATTGTACCAGACCGCCCTATCCATCTGCCTGGAAAGTTTTGATCGAGATACTCTCTCACTGAGAGTGCATAGTGCGCTGGGCAGCCACCATGCTGAAACCACATGTTCCTGTAAATACTCAGTGGTACGTCCTCCAATAAATTTTCTAAATGATTTTGCAAAAAACCTAAATAAACCTCAGCAGTCAAAGTCTCTGAGAACTCAAACGGACCGATTATTTTACCATTTAAAATTCCTGTCCAATGGTTTATCTTGAAGCGATATTGAGATGTATCTTCTCTCATCAAATGTGGGTTTGCCACGTGCCACTCGTGTAAGTTATGCAGGTTCATGTACCCATCTTTCTTAAATGTGGTCTCATCTGACCATAAAATTTTTTCAAAGAACCGTGGATCTTCCCTGTGTCTTTCTAACATTGTGCGACAAAAAGCAACTCGGGGCTCATAATCCCGGGGCAGAAGAGCTTGAACACGCTGTACGTGGTATGGATGGAGCACGTTTTTTTGCAAGATTCTATGGGCTGTACTTTTGGGCACACCTGTTTTTAGTTCTATTGCACGCACTGAAGTACTCGGGTCTTCTTTGACAGCTCCTAGCACCACGTCTTCGTAAGGAAGGAAAGATCTTCCCTCACCGTGTGATTGGTTTGGTAGTTGGCCCTCTGAGAACAGTAAGCGGTGCATATTTGTGAACACTCGATGATCTGGATGACGAGCTGCATTCGGGTACATCTCACAGTAAAGTTTCGCTGCAGCACTAGCGTTGCATCTGCATTCCCCATAAATGAGATGCATGTTAGCATATTCTTGTGCGGTGTACACGGACATAGCGGCACTGCACAATCACACTATCAAAGATAGTCTAAGGAAAACAAATGTTGTTTTGAAGAGCAATTGAACAGTCCAAATCCAAATCACAAGCGATCAACAGTCCAGTTCACGAATCCAAAATTAGTAACAGTACGAAATCAACAAGCACGAACATGTAAAGATGCGCAGTAAACGAAGGAGTACTGATCGGTATCAAAGTGTGCAATAGCAAGTAAGTGATGTGCTTCATCCATACCACATACAGCGTGTTCAACCTCTCCTGCCCCGGGATTATGAGCCTCGAGTCGCTTTTTGTCGCACAATGTTAAAAAGACACAGGAAAGAACCACAGTTCTTTGAAAAAAAATTATGGTCGGATGAGACCACATTTAAGAAAGATGGGTACATGAACCTGCATAACTTACACGAGTGGGACGTAGCAAACCCACATTTGATGAGATAAGATAAATCTCAATATCGCTTCAAGATAAACCATTGGACAGGAATTTTAAATGGTAAAATAATCGGTCCGTTTGAGTTCCCAGAGACTTTGACTGCTGAAGTTTATTTGGATTTTTTGGAAAATCATGTACAAAACTTATTGGTGGACGTGCCACTGAGTATTTACAGGGACATGTGGTTTCAGCATGATGGCTGTCCAGTGCACTATGCACTCTCAGTGAGAGAGTATCACGATCAAAACTTTCCAGGCAGATGGATAAGGCGGTCTGGTACAATACCGTGGCCAGCTCGATCACCTGATTTGAATCCTTTAGATTTTTTTACTGGGGAACTGTAAAAGAAAAAGTGCATTTCAAGCCGATTCAAAATGTAGCTGAGCTACGGCAAAGACTATTGGAAGCAGCTGAGTTTGTTAATAACCGTGGATTCGCTCGTTTAATAACCCGATCTTTTTTAAGAAGATGTCAAGCGTGTATTGCGGCTGAAGGAAAACAGTTTGAGCATTTGCTGTAAAGGTAAATCATCATCAGCAGCATTTTGACGCCCACTGTTGTGCAAACAGTTATCCTTAAGGGTCCTTGTGCGTTTTCATAATCGCTGTTTAATTAGTAAATTTTAAAAAATTTTCATCAGTTTTTCTTCAAATAAAAATTGTGCATAAGTTAACGAGTAATCTTCTAAGTGTGATACCATTTTGGAATCCTTATTAAATGCGCCAACTTTTAAGGTTACTTGCCAAACTCTCGTAGTACATTTTTTTCCAGTACAGCCAGTTAAAGTTGAGCAAAGTGTTACTTTGGAATACTTGGTTGGGAAATAAGTGGCAATTTTTCCTGAACGAGAAAAGTTGGCAGTAAGGTTGAGACACCAGTTTGAAGATGCATTATTCATCATTACATTGTAAAAATAAAATCCAAAAAAAGTTGATATTTGTAGTAACAGGAGTTGACAGACTGCCGTAGGGTGTGAAATATAACCTATACTTTTTCAAAACACATACATAAAATTTTTTTAAATATTTTTCTGATAGCTGTTATGACTTTATCTATCACCCGGTTTCGGCTTGACGTCGACTTCTGGGACACCCTGTATGTCTGAAGAAGTACATATCTTGTGAGCTTAATCATGGCATTTTAGACATTGCAACCAATCATATTTGGGACCTTTTTTATCAAAATAGTATCCACCGCATTAGGCACAAAATTCTGATTCATCATGTTCCAATTCCCCATTCTCCTCCCCCACTCTCTACCGTAGGCATATTACCCCACATTGTACCTTATTACATCAAAAAGTTGCAAAAAAGTTTGGTTAGGAATCGTATGTCGGCATACTCTTATTAAAATATGATTGAAAACAACTTCTTTGATCACTGAGTATAACGTGACTTGAGTATATTTTTTAAAGGGTCATTAGCTTTATACTACTGACGATATTCATTAAAAAATGAATTAATTTGATGTCTGAGGTATTCACAGAAGATTGCTACATTCGAAGAACGTGTTAAAATTAACGCTGTTTCCAAATATAGACTTAAAAGGAAGCTAACAAGCTGCGGCGTATTAACCAGCGCGGCATATTCCCCCACTTTACTCTAGGTACACATATTTCGGTTTCAACAGGCTTTACATGTCAGTTTGAAAATCTTCTTTGGCTCACAAAGCATGCCATCTAAAACAAATTGAACTGATTATGTGAAGGTCACGTGTTACGTTTTCTTTTACGTTTATCCCTGTCTGCATGGTCATGCAACCCACCACTGAGAGAGAAGTTGCCACGTTTTCTGCAACGTGAGTTCTGAAACTTCAAATAATATTGCCATTTTGCGCATGCATAGGTCAAGGATGTCCTATATTGTCAGCAAGAGGTTTACGTAGGCGCATAATAGGCTGTGCTTGAAAGACTTGCAATTTTGAAGCATGAAGTAAACATGACGTCCTCATTTTGGACAATACTAAAAGTGAAATGTTGGAAGACGAGCTCTAACGATCTATTCGGTGCCTTGGCAATTCTTCGAAGACTAAATATGTGTGCAAAGCTACGCAAGTTCCTTATTTTCGGGTGCCTAACTGTCATATCTCTACAGATAACAGAGCTTTGAAAACAAATTAGCAAATTACGTCATAAAAATAATAATCAGCTGCCGTTGCAATTATTTTTAACAAATGGAAAATTATTTTTTTAAATTAAACTAGCTATATTACTTTAACTTGAGTATTTTGGTCTACGAGCTCTTCGATTGGATGGAGGCATTTTTTACTGACAGAATCTTCCAAGTAAGAGTTCTAAGTAACCCATACCCAGTGCTGAGCGGTGTTCCACAGGGCTCTGTACATGGACCTCTTCTATTCATTATTTAGACGTCAGATCTATCAATGGATATAAAAACAAACATTTTATTCTATGCAGATGATAGCAAGCTATTCGGAAACCATGCAAGAGGTCAAAACTAAACAGAACATGCCATCAAGAAGTGGTATAATAAATCACAAATGTCATTCAAAGCAAAAAAGTACAGTATATGGGTATAAACTGCAAATGTACAGTAACTGAAACACCTAGGAGTGATAATATCACATAATGTAAAATGAGAAGCCACATTACCAACAAAATTAGAAATATCATAGTTATATTTAATTGAAAAAGCTGTTAAAAACCATTTGACCAACACTTGAACGTATGGAGTTCCTATTTTGTCAAATACATCGAACTATTGGAAATATCGGAACGTAAAATACTACCAGACATTTGAATATGAATTAGAAACGTCTAACGGCTATGAATTTGACAATACTCGCTGTGCGAAGATTACGAGGGGATCTGATTGAAATATTCAAGATCATTAGTGTCTCATGTACTCTTCAAACATTTAATCTGAGTCACAATCTACATCTCCGAGGAAATACCAAAAATTAGAAAAAGAGAGAATATCTAGGTTGATACGGAGAAATTTCATTTAATATCGTGTGGTGTACTCGTGGAAATCTTTAAGTGAAGAAATAGTGAGTGTAACAACTGTCAAATTATTCAAGCTAGATAAGGAACTAGAACACAGACCAGCATGTTTCTTGTTTTATCCATCACAAAAAAAGAGTTTACACAACAGCGTGACCGAACTTTTCCGCCTATTGTTGTAGTGCTATTAACAATGATAATATTACGAGTAGGTACTTTACTGCAAATTAAATCCACTAGATAAAAACATATGTGACTCTTTTCCGCCTGTATTATTAACGTAGCGTTTTTCCGAGTTCTTTTGGGTGTGGATTAGAACACTGGATTCCACAAAGAGAAATGCACTAACTTATTTATCTTGACTAGATAGAACAGGCACGATACCTACCAATGGCATACTTGTTTTTTTGAAATAATTCAGTGTCTGGCTAGATACAAAAGCGGTTTCTCAATTAATTTTCCTCGTATTTATATTTGGCGCCAATTGTTCTGTAATCATTTTAACGTAGGCAAACATAACAGCAGCCGGTTGTTAGGTAATTTGCCTAGTATGAAGCTTTCAACCAACGTGAACGGGGGGAATTAGCTTTCTCTATGAAACCATTATGTTCACATTTTTCAAAAAATATTTCTAGGTATGTAAACTAGGCAAATAAGGCCAGAGTGCTTGGATTACATGGTTGGAAACGTTTGACCTTTCATCTTTAACACCTGGTTATACAGGATATACTAAATGACAGAAAAAAGAACACCTAGTAAGTAATAATGAGTTTGGAGAAAAGGAACCAACTTTGAGATAAGCGCCTGATTTGAGACAGTGGTGTAGCTTTGTATCTTTGTAGCACCATCTTCTAGTAATATAAAACTAAGACGCAGTAGTATCCTACATGTGTTTAGAGTTCAGTTTTACACATGGTTTGCTGTGACATCACAACTTGTTACTTCTTGAGAGTTAAACATATTTTTAATAGTGCGAGAAAAGTGATTACTAACATTAAGATAAGTTATTTAGAACAATTTGTCTGATATAAATTTAGTAGTTTATAAATACCTTATTTATTTTCTTTAACAATATTGTGATTTTATTAGGTGTATACCCTAAATATGCTTGTGTAAACTTTTTAATGGAACATTCCTAATTTGAGATACCCAAGTTTTCCTCATTTGAGACTATCTGAATCTAGGGCCCTGTATCACGATGCAGATGCCTGGAAACACAAGAGTAAGGAGATGGATTATTTAAAAGCCTCAAAAGGATTCGGGTAGATACCTTCCCGCTCCAGTTCAAGTTCAGAATGCAGCAGAAGCCTTAAGTTGGATGATTCATCTTCAGACGAAAGCAACATGAAAGCGATGCTGAACGTTTATTTTGTACGGGTCGATTTTCCGAAGAAGGGTGAAAAATGGGCAAAATACAGACATTGTAGGAGATGGGCACATAAAGATTGTGAAGAGTTTACCAATAAATTTTCATTTGCACTTTCTGCAAAATAAAGGGATTTTTTGAATAGTATCTCAAATTAGGGATCCAGGTGTAAATTTACAAAAATATTTACCTTTTTTAAAATATACTTTTCGGACTGTGAAAAAATACATTTAATATTACTTTTTTATTTTACAGTATGCTAGGAGCATCACTTCGCAAGTTTATCTAAAAATATACGCTCGTTTAAAACAACAAGTAATTTATTTTTCCTTTTCAAAGTAAGCGATATTTGCGGTTGTTTGAGTTACTCTGTTAGCCAAATGAGTAACTATCAAGAATGAAATTGAACTGATCTTCGTCATAGTTAAAGAAAATTCAAACTTCAATTCAAAGGATTAGCTCATCGAATATGGAAGAACTAGAGATATAAATTAGATAAGTTGTATGTGAACAAGAGACTCAGATAGTTTCATTACCAAAAGTATTATTGCGATGTTGAAAGATTCTAAATTGATCTACAATGAAGTCGTAATTATGTTACCAAGAAAAAAAATAGCCACTATATAAATGATTAGTGGAATCATGACTAGAAAGAAATTGAGAATTTAAGCGCTAAAGAACAGATAACTTACGAGAGATATTCCCTTGAAACTAAGCACAGAACCGAGTACCTCTTGGATCGAGAGGTCAGACATATCATCATTCATTCAGTAGAGACGCATTTAAAATGGGCAATTTTAGAATATGTACTCGTACAATCAGATCAACAAGTGATTTTCTCCATATTATTCAATGAGCTATCAAACACCTCTACCAATTCCCAGGCGAATTTACTTATACCACAAATTTTTAAAGTTCCAAATCTCTAAGATAAATCTATACTGCACACATTAAATGGATGCCGTACTGGTATTTTCTACTAAACACTGGCAGCATTGCATCCGTCAACTTTGATTCAAATGTAAGGTCATAGATGATAGCGTAAGACTGGTTGCCTATGCGGTCAGCTTGATGTAGGTAAAACTTATTCGCGTGCGCTAAAGCTGTGAGGAAATTTGATAAAAAATTACTTTTAGACGGACCAGTGGCGGTTTAAGGAAAAGGGCCCGGTCGGCAATATGCACGGGGGGGGCGGGGCAGTGGTATGATCGGCGACAGACGGCAAATAGTGCGCCCTATAACTGTTTTGCGAATAACATAAATTACTGCAATTATTGACAAATAAAATACGGCAATGGAAACTTTGAAAGTTGCATAATAACTCATTTTGCCATTACACCGCCACTGTGACGGACAACTCCCCCCCCCCCTACGAAGAATATTCTCCTGTACATGAAATTTTTTGACCAGTGTGACCCCCCCCCCTCCCCGCCAGACACAAATCCTGGATCCGCCGTTGTATGTAAACAGCCCAATCATTTTTTCAAAAACTGCACGGACCTCTAATGGAATAACCATATGTTTTTAGTGATGAATGAGGGTGCATGATGGCTGTGCAAGGGTGAAAAGGCGACGAAGTGAAAGTAGAGATTTTCAATTTTTTATGGAAATGCATGTGCATCACAGTGTTGAAATGATGGTATCGTTGGTTATTGCTTGTAGAAGCAAGTCAGCTGTGGTGTGCAGGTGACGGAGCCACATGTTTTGCATTATATACGAACGATCACCAAGCCATTTTTTCAAAAAAATAATGCGCTACCACTCATAGTTAGAATTACGTTGGTCCATTTTGAAGACAATCAAGTCGATGGCTCTTGGCCCTTAAGATATCCCGATCTGTCACCCGTTTAACACGTCTTGGATACAATAGGACGAATATTACTCCGTTTGCCCTATCCTCCACTCCATATCGGTATTTCAGCATGAGGTACAAAAGGAAATTGATCATCTTATTGAGAGTATGCTCAAATATGCATAAGACATCGTTGAGGCACAACGAAGTATTGATTGTTTACATTTTTCCACGGTTGGATTTTTCTGATTTTAAATTTTGTTTACTTACCTAATCCTAAAACACGTGTGTATACAAACATTTTTGTAATAAATTCATTATTACTAAGTATTTTTTTCTATGTCAATATAAAGCATAAAATGGTTCGATTCGTCGAGAATGGATTATAACTTTGAGGGATCGGTATGGTTTTCATCTAAATCATTGATTCCCAAAGGGGTCTATATCGACCCCTAGGGGTCTATGACAACCTGCAAGGGGTCTACGTCAGCGAAAAAAAATTTGGGGGTACATGAAATGAATATGGGGGTCCACGATAGTGGATCTCAACACATACACTGATAGTACCTATTTACTTACATCATACTATCTTATAGTATCAAAACATATACATTATTTATAAAAGTACCTATGAAGTAAAAAATTTATTATATATGTTTATAAAATTGTAGTTGTAGGATGTTGGTATTCGCTTTGTGGTCGCAATACATTTTGAATTTGTAAAAACCTGAGAGTCGCAGTCTCAGAGCTTCGCTACCTTGCACTGACTTGTTCAATTCGTCACTCTATAAATACGAATGTGGGACAAATACGTTTATTCGTTTCCTGAATCTTGAAAAGGAAAGTGCTAAGAAAATATTTTAAAAAATATAAACAGATAGTATATCACACAAATTATAGTGAGTCAGTGTTATTTTGTATGAGAGTGCTGGAGAAAAGTAAGTACATTATTTTTTATTAAATTTTAGTTTTGTACTCGTAGTTAGCAAAGATAGATAAATTACGCCAA
Source organism: Acanthoscelides obtectus (assembly GCA_963669975.1). NCBI lineage: Eukaryota > Metazoa > Arthropoda > Insecta > Coleoptera > Chrysomelidae > Acanthoscelides > Acanthoscelides obtectus. The sequence continues at coordinate 13,747,464 of CAVLJG010000003.1, forward strand.
TCATGACTTTAGTTATTAGTAGTTAAATATTCAATCATGCAAAATTACACTAGTACTCCTCAATAGTTTCTTTTTGAATGTTTTAGCAATCGGTAATATAATTACAGTGCAATCTCCGTAATTCGAGCTAATTGTTGCATGAAGATGTTCAAATTATGGAATGTTTTCGGAAAAATCAAAAAAATATTTTTAATATACAGCTGCTGGATTTTCTGTCTTATTTAAATAATTTAATTTTGCCCACAGATGACTGATGCCATGTCCGAATCTAAGAAGAAATGTAGACAGTACAGTGTTGATTATTTGAAATTTGGCTTCATTCCATCATTGCCGGATAAACAATCGCTTATGTGCCTTTTATGCAACAAAGTTTTGGGCAATGACGCTATGAAACCATCTAAACTGCAAGATCATCTGAGAAGATGCCACCCTGATAAAACAGAGAAAGATTTGAAATACTTTCAAACACTCAAAGATAAATTTCAGAAGAGACCTAAACTGGACAGAATGTTCGCTTCGACGTCACAAAGAAATGATGATGGTTTGCGGGCGTCTTACAATACCTCGTTACTTATAGCAAAATCCGGAGAACCGCATACTATCGGAGAGAAGTTAATTTTGCCAGCCGTTGAAGAGGTTTTAAAAACTGTTTAACACAAACCTGCATCTGATATCATTAAAAGAATTGCCTTAAGCAACAATACTGTTGACAGACGTATTGATGAAATGAGTTCTGATATTGAAAGCTTCTTATGTAATTATTTGCAAACGACCCATTTCTCTATACAACTGGACGAGTCAACTTTACCTGATAATGCAGCATTATTATTGGCATATGTTCGTTTTATTATGAATCAAGATATCTACGAAGAACTGCTCTTCGCAAGAACTTTGATAACCGACACTAAAGGTGAATCAATATTTCACGTTTTGAAGGATTACTTCATTGAAAAAGAAATTCCTTTATCAAATATAATATCAGTAGCTACAGATGGAGCACCTGCCATGGTTGGACGTTATCGTGGATTTGTAAGCTATTTAAAACAAAATGTGTCAGGGGTGTTAGCAATACATTGCGTCATCCATCGACAACATTTAGTTGCTAAAAATTTGAGTGTTAGATTGCATGAATCACTTCATTTAGTCATTGATGCAGTAAACCGAATCCGAAGCAACGCGTTGAATACGCGGTTATTTGCGCAGTTGTGTGAAGAAAATGACGAACACTTTCATCTATTATCCTTCACACTGAAGTACGCTGGCTGTCAAAAGGCTTATGTTTGACAAACTTTTTTGCACTTTTTGAGACTATTTTAGAATTTCTGGATACTCAAGATAAAATTTTAAAAGAAAATTTAATGAAGAGCAAAACAGACATCGCCTATTTAACAGATTTGTTTACAAAATTTAATATGGTTAATTTGCAATTACAAGGCGACAGTTTAAATTTGCTTAAAACAAAGTCCATCTTATCAGCGTTTCTTGCCAGAAGCAATGAAGTAAAATATTGGACGGGGCGAATTTTCTCAGCTCCATAATTTGTCACAGACAAGCTGCCAAGAAGACGACGTTTCAACTTACGTTCAACATTTAAATGCCTTCTATTCAGATTTTGAATCTAGGTTTGAGGATATTTTGACTATGGTACCACCGTGGATAATTAATCCATATGGTGACATAGAAGAAACAAATGTCATAATACAAGAGGAACTGACTGACCTAAGTACAAACGAAGAACTTAAGGTTCAGTTTAAAAACGGATATCAGCAATTCTGGCTGCAAAACAACATACCCGTTACTTATCCCGTATTATGGAATATAGCGAGGAAATTTTTAATTTCCTTTCCATCGTCATACCTAGTGGAAAGGGGGTTCAGCGCTGTTACCAATCTCATAACGAAAAAAAGAAACAGACTGGACATCATAAGCCGACGAGATTTAAGATTAAACCTTACCAAATTGACGCCAAATGTTGATAATTTATTATTAAAGCATCAGGTTCATCCTTCTCACTAAAAATATTGACTTATTGCTTATGTTATTTTATTTATAGTTTATTTTATGTTTATTGGTGTCTGAACAATAAATGCCCGCATTGGGAATAAGTGCCCGCATTGATTTTTTTAAAGAACCCCCCTTTATAGAAAATATTTTTTTTTAAATTATTCTGAAAATTCAAGGATAGGTACACACTAAAATTCGTTAATTTTTTGCCTATTTTTAGATAACTTAAACGTATATGAAGCGGAATTTAATCAAACTAACAGTGAAATTATTGTAGAACTTACGTTTATGTTATAATTAATAAACGAACTCGCTTATTGTACTATTTTAAGTAAAAAACTTTTTTTATTATTTTTCACTTTTTTTATTTTATCCCTCTTATTTTTTTTTCAATGTGGGCACTTATTCCCAATGCGGCCACTTATTGGTCAGACACCTGTTTATTTAATGTTAGTATATTTTACATAACAGATACAAAATTTTATTTTGAGTAGTTTTAATTTAAATTCAATTAATAAATATATAAATTAACATGTGTTTTTACTTTAAGTTTTTAACACTAAACTTCACTACAGTTAGAAATTTACAGGAAATATCAGGTAAGTAGGGGGTCTACCCAACACGAAAAAACATGGCAAGAGGTCTACGACACAAAGAAGTTTGGGGAACTCTGATCTAAATGAATCAAATACTTTTTGGCACAGTCATAGGAAATTAAAAACGTACTTTTAAGATTCCATAAACAGCGGAAAGAGCTATGACGTGATTGAAATGAGAGTCATCATACAAAATAACGATTACCTATTGTTTTATATATCGGTATATTTGGATAAAAACAATATCGAACTAATTCTTTTAACTACTGTCAGGAGACTTTTGAGATCATTGTACAAAATAAAAATACAATACATTTATAGCAACTTAAACTTACAAAAAAAAATAAGCGACAATAACAGTTTAAATATCCTCATGAACATCATCATAAACAAGCAAAATGGTATATCTAACAATGACTTGCTAACAACCTTCGGAAAAAGCCGGTCGCTCAATACAAAATTGCCTTTTGTGAGTGTTACGGGGAGAGGACAAAATATAGACAAGACGTTTTAGAAAAATAATAAAAGAGGTTGTACAACGTGTAGATTTTGCATTTTTATGCTTCGTGTAAGAGCTCGTCGAACTATGAAAATGATGGATGCGCATTTCTATTAATTGTAAATGTGCTCCTTCACCATTTTTACTTTCCACACATACTGGCGGGCAAGTATTGTAATCGCGAAAAATTTCGAAAATGAGATCGTTTTTCGGGTGTTCACGACATGAACATCACGAAAAACCGTCTGTCAGTCGGTATGTCCGCTGATCCTTTAACAACTTGGAAAGTACTCCTTCGATTTGGCTGTAATTTTTATACAAGGTTGTTACTATGCCAAGTGATGATCCACAAACGAACGAAAAAAAAACACAAGATATCAACTTAGCACTTAGTTGTACGTGTTGCCTAAACGTCATGAGGCTTGTTATCAATCTTTGGCTCTGATGTGATGTAAAATCTGCTTCTGAGCTTTCATTATACTGGAGGTCTAAGCTGTAAACTGTATGTGTTGATGATAATTACATTGGGTTCTTGTCTCAAATACACTTGATTGAGATTCAAAGCTACATACACTTTTTCTTATCCATTCTGGAAATTATATATACAAATTTGCTGAATTTCAAAAATGAGAGAGATAAGTAACTTTCCTATCAGTGTACGTGTTTACTTTTTTATGGATATTTTCGATGTGACGATTTAGTGACTTGACGGAAGCATGATAAAGACCACACGTTTTGCATGTTCGACTTGATAGCCTTAATTTTACCGTTGGACAAAAATAATCGTAGGGCATTTGCAGGAAATCTTTGAGTGAAGCACTTAAGCGTAAAGCTAAATTGACTGGAAGATTGAGAAATTGTCCTCCTTCATCGTTTGTGTTACTTTTACAGGTGGTGGAGGAAACCTATTGTCTAAATAGGCCACTTCTTGGACGACATCATTCTGTATTTCTACATTTTACAATTTGAAGCAAGTATTGGCTCTCACGCACATGTTCTGAATACCATTTAATGTCTGGAAAATCAGGAAGATCTTGTTCCCCTGCCCCAACATATAGTATGTTGCATTAACATTATAGCCATCAATTTCCATTGAACTCCATGCTTCAGCTAATACATTTCCTGCAAATTCGAAATTAGATCTTTCTAAATGTTCATCAATTGTAACGCCACGTTCATCCAAATGAGACCCAAAATGGTCATGAGGCAATATTAAACCAGCCAGTTCCCGACTAAGAGGAGCCATACTGCGCTCTACTCTGTTATACGCACTTCTTCCAGGAGCATTGGTAGCTAAAAACAATGCATCGAGATCATGTCGCTTAAAGTGTTGTATAGCAAACCCTATGACTTTTTGATAACGTGGATTTTCATCTGGCCCTCCATCAACCGTCATGATTACCACTAGTTTTACTAGTCCACGGTCAGTTTTAGCTAATGGTCGAAACTCTTCAAGTTCGAGAAGCGTCCCGAAATCCTGAGCATGAGTATTAGCAGTAGATGAACTATGCTTTCCACTTCGAATAGCGATGTATGTTGGTCCAGAATATCCAACGGCTTGCGGTTGTCCTAGCATATTGGAAGTGATTTTGATAGCAGCATAAATAGATGGTATTAATTTATGACGCTCAACGATTACCCAATCGTGATCAGGCAATTTGATTCTATACTAAGTGACATATAAATCCGAACACCCAGTTTAAATGGTTTTATTTTAATAAAAGTTGGTGAATGTGTTTATCTTACTGCAAATAACAAGTGAAAAAATTTCCAGCCTTATCAGTTGGACATTCCGGTTTTTATACTGCTTTTTCTTAATTCACTAACGCTCTAAAAATGAATATTTCAGCCGCAGTAAAGAATCAACGTTGGCGGATTTTGGTTCTTGACATCCTTTACGATTGGTTACGATGCCTAGAGTACGGAGACCTGTACGATTTCGTCAACTTAGTGAGTTTGATAGGGGCCGTATAGTGGGACTACGGGAAGCTGGACTTTCTTTTCGGGCAATTGCAGTTAGAGTGCAAAGAAGTGTAGACACTGTGGTTAGGTGTTCGAGAAGGCCGTATGCAAAGAGCAAGGGGCACTGGACGCCGCCGTATAACAACAGACCGTGAAGATCGCCGCCTAAGATTATTGGCCTTAAGGGACCGTTTCTCCACTACCAGGTCCATTGCAAATGAATGGTTTGCAGAACACGGAAGACCTATTGGCATGCGAAGTGTTTACCGACGAATGAGAAGTTTTGGCTTGTTTTCATACCGGCCACACTGGGTCCTCCCTTTAACTCGAGAACACCGACGTAATCGCCTTGAGTGGTGCAGACAACGGTCACTCTGGGATCAGGAATGGAACAGTATTGTCTTTAGTGACGAGTCTCGATTTTGTTTAGGCATGCACGATGGTCGTGCCAGGGTTAGAAGGCGACGTGGTGAAAGGAGGAATCCACAGTTTTTTGTTGAAAGACATGTTCATCACACTGTTGGAGTTATGGTTTGGGGTGCTATAGCTTATGGTTCCAGGTCACCTTTAATCTTCATCAGAGGTAACATGAACGCGCAGCGTTATATCCACGAAGTTCTAGAACCCCATCTTTTACCCTATCTTGACACCCTGGCAGATCCAACTTTCCAACAAGATAATGCCCGACCACATGTTGCAAGAGTCACAATAGACTTCTTTCAACATAATGATGTCACATTGTTACCATGGCCACCAAGATCTCCCGACTTATCCCCAATTGAGCACGTGTGGGATATGATGGGTAGGAGATTGCTCAATTTGCAACGTCCTCCTCAGACTCTAGAAGCACTTCGAGAGGAGTTGGTGGTTGCCTGGAATGAGATACCACAGGAGGACATTGACCACCTGATCAGAAGCATGCCTAGGCGCGTTGGAGAATGCGTAGCACATCAGGGTGCATCCACACATTATTACATGTCAAAGGGCTTTAAAGCAGTGCAACCATTTTGAAATTTTTATCATTTACTTATTATGCTTCATGAAGTACTTATACAAAATTTTATTAAAATAAAACCATTTAAACTGGGTGTTCGGATTTATATGTCACTTAGTATATATTCCATGTGCATTAGAAGAGGTGCTTGCTTATTTGCCGCAGTTACGCCAATAGGGACTCGAGCTTTATCACCTTGAGATATGGAGTATGGATGCTATGTTATCTAAATAATGGATTGATGTTTCAGCGAACTTGCTATCTAAGTGGCTCTTGTGGTGATCAGTTTGAGCCCGAATGAGCTTAACAGGGACTGTCGATACATGTCTTCGTCCCTCTGTAGAATTAGATTTTCTGGGAATCAAACGAAGATATGTCCCACTGCGACTAATGTCAAATCCTATTTTACGTAATTCTTGTGTGAGTTTATCAAGAGTTTTTACGTTGCGAATTGATTCCGTTCGTCTTCTATCATCTGCTGCACTCCCAAATAAAGCTATTTCCGCGATTATTTTCAATAGTGAATGTTGATTGCTTTCAAGATTAGGACGTCCCACTGAATCCCTCAGAGATAGTCTTTATTTATTTCTGGATTTTCATGACAAATATCTGTTAACTTTCTTTTCATACCATCCCTGTGTTTCTTCTGCTCAACTGCGTTTTGAACCTTCCTGTTTAAAGACTGTTTTGCTGTTTTTATTTCCTCGCGCAACTTAATGATCTGTTTATCAACTTCAGCACGGCTTGGCATAGTATCTCTGGCAGAATACAAAGCATTCAGATTTTTTTCGAGTAGAGCAATCTTATTTTTCATAGCTTCTTGAGAAGGTTTTGCTCTCTGTTTATCTGTATTTTCATTAATTTCGCATTGCTGTTGTTATTCATTACCGGGTTTTATTTTATCTTCTTCCTCTTTTTTAATATTTGAAGCTGACTGTATAATTTGTGTTTTTTCTGCAGGATTACAGGTTGCCTAAAAATAAAAACTTTCTATGGCTTCTGCTAAAGATTCTCTTATTAAGCTACATAAATACAAAGTCTGGCATTATACGTATATATGGTAAATACAAAACCCTATGGCTTTAAATCTAATATGTTTAAACGAGCAATTTCTTTCCGGTTACAAAATACAGGGTGTTAGTTTTCTGTATATATGTATAAAACTAAATCCTGTACTTTGTGACCAATTGACGGAATCAATCATAAGAAATAAATCTATAATATAATGAATATTACCTCTATACTTTGAGATAGGCCATAATATTTTCTAATCAGTAAAGAGAAACTTTTTGGCGATTTCTAATATTTCTAGTACTCATAGGTACCTAAAATGATTTCGTCACTCACCTTAGAAAAAAAATTTAGTAGATTGGATTTATTCTTAGTCGCCGCTTGCAATTCTTCTTCGATTCTCTTAGATACAATAATATCTAGTTCCTTGTCGGATTTTGCTTGTGATTTGTAATTTCGCCACACTTCGTTAACTAACTTTTGTACATTTTGTACGTTCGTACTTGTATGAGATTTTTTTAAAACTTTCAAAAAATTTTTGGTATAACTTGGATTTGTCTATGTGAAACGACATCTTATTTAAACATTAAGCTTTGGCTAATGGAATCAATGGTAACACAAATGTTAACTTGCCTTACTATGCTTACAATACGTCTACTCGCTATAGTATCCAAACGAAACAATACACTGATAGAGGAAATTTAGACAAGTGAACACCGCGCGGTAATTCCCCTACTCGGTTCTAAAGCGAGTAGGGGAATAACCGCGCGCTGTTCACTAAACGTATGCATTATTTGCGGGAATCCCCGAAAATGCGTTTCGTTTTCAAGCAAAGACCATGTGAGGGTTGCCATTCGTGTAAAAAAGTAAATAACTACCGATGACGTAATCATCATCTAGACTCCCCTTCCCGCCATGTCATCCAAAATAATCAAAGCAAAGACCCCCCCGCCCCCCCATAGTGCTCACGTAATACTTGAACGGCCCCTTATTAGCATTATTATCGAAATAAAACGCTATAATATATCCAGACTATATAGTTACGCGATCGGTTATAAATAAATGTTTTATTTAAATAAGCGAGCCCGAAGCGAAAAACGTCTAGCTTACGCGTCAGGTGTGATATTTGACGATCTTCCATTGACCCATCCACCTACGTGTCCAATGACTTTGGGCAAATTATGATAAGTGACTTTTTCCAATATGCGTAACATAGATTTTTCCGCGTGACCCTATGATACATACATATGTATTTATTTAAACAAATTGTAACATCTGCGCCAAATTTTATATGAATCAACGCGCCCACTACTAACACTCTGAAATATGTATTGTGAGAGTATAGGTAGCGTACAAGGTTCCAAGATGCAGTTTTCTTGTTTGTTTCTTTGTGGATAGACTTATGGTTTTGGAGACGGTTACAGTGTGGGCAGTATGCATGGAACCACGCAGCATCAAGATTCGAATAGCGACGACAAAACGAAGGCAGATTGTCTCTTACAGTTTTTCATTATGTTCGTTAAACAAGTTTTTTTTGGTCCTGTTATTGGCACTGGTCGATGACCATCTGGCCAGATCCTTATGTTCAGTATCATGCTCTAATAGAAAATAGAACATCCATTACTTAATGTTATCACTATACTATTTCTATACTAAGTGACATATAAATCCGAACACCCAGTTTAAATGGTTTTATTTTAATAAAAGTTGGTGAATGTATTTATCTTACTGTAAATAACAAGTGAAAAAATTTTCAGCCTTATCAGTTGGACATTCCGGTTTTTATACTGCTTTTTTTTAATTCACTAACGCTCTAAAAATGAATATTTCAGCCGCAGTAAAGAATCAACGTTGGCGGATTTTGGTTCTTGACATCCTTTACGATCGGTTACGATGCCTAGAGTACGGTGACCTGTACGATTTCGTCAACTTAGTGAGTTTGATAGGGGCCGTATAGTGGGACTTCGGGAAGCTGGACTTTCTTTTCGGGCAATTGCAGTTAGAGTGTAAAGAAGTGTAGACACTGTGGTTAGGTGTTGTCAGGCATGGCTTCGAGAAGGCCGTACGCAAAGAGCAAGGGGCACTGGACGCCGCCGTAGAACAACAGACCGTGAAGATCGCCGCCTAAGATTATTGGCCTTAAGGGACCGTTTCTCCACTACCAGGTCCATTGCAAATGAATGGTTTGCAGAACACGGAAGACCTGTTGGCATGCGAAGTGTTTACCGACGAATGAGAAGTTTTGGCTTGTTTTCATACCGGCCACACTGGGTCCTCGAGAACACCGACGTAATCGCCTTGAGTGGTGCAGACAACGGTCACTCTGGGATCAGGAATGGAACAGTATTGTCTTTAGTGACGAGTCTCGATTTTGTTTAGGCATGCACGATGGTCGTGCCAGGGTTAGAAGGCGACGTGGTGAAAGGAGGACCACATGTTGCAAGAGTCACAATAGACTTCTTTCAACATAATGATGTCACATTGTTACCATGGCCACCAAGATCTCCCGACTTATCCCCAATTGAGCACGTGTGGGATATGATGGGTAGGAGATTGCTCAATTTGCAACGTCCTCCTCAGACTCTAGAAACACTTCGAGAGGACTTGGTGGTTGCCTGGAATGAGATACCACAGGAGGACATTGACCACCTGATCAGAAGCATGCCTAGGCGCGTTGGAGCATGCGTAGCACATCAGGGTGCATTCACACATTATTAAAGGTCAAAGGGCTTTAAAGCAGTGCAATCATTTTGAAATTTTTATCATTTACTTATTATGCTTCATTAAGTACTTATACAAAATTTTATTAAAATAAAACCATTTAAACTGGGTGTTCGGATTTATATGTCACTTAGTATATTATAGTTAGTTACATAGAGTATGCGAACACAATAATTTTAATCTCATATTATCTACAGCTAAATTCCCAGATAAATGCAAGGAAACAAGGGTTTGTCCTATTTACAAAGCGGGTGACCGTGATTCAATTGAGAACTATAGATCGATCTCAATACTGAATATTTTGCCAAGTTATTTGAAATAATTCTTTACAACCGCATCTACCTTTCCACCTACAGGGTGACTGCGAAGTTGAGTCATTTATTTTAACAGTGAGTAGTTGTGATCAAAAGAAATGTTTTTTCCTTTAACATTTTTCTGGTAAAATTAAAGTAACAAAGTTATAGCCCTTTAGAAGTTTGAGTACCGCCCTGTCTCAATAATAATATTATGTGCTCGTGTTTGGCAACAACGGATATAATCCGCCTTATCGGTTCATCGCATCGGAAACGAAAAAAGCGAAAGAATTTGAAACGCTTATCACGATGTTTTTACTACAATTTTATTCGGTTATATTCAGTAATGTGTCAGTCGGTAACGCGTGAGTGAATAGTGGTGTATGTTGTGTGGCTCAAACGAAATAAAAAATGGCACATGTTTACAAAAATGCTGAACTTGTGGACATGATTCTTATTTACGGGGGGGAGTCTTTACAAAATGCTGCCGCGGCATCACGGATTTATGCGGATCGGTTTCCCAATCGAGTGCAACCAACCCCTCGTGCCTTTGTTAATGTAGTACAAAGGGCTCGTGAATCAGGTGATTTAAGACCTCACAGGGGAGGGCATGCCGGTGCTCCAAGACCGCACGATCAAATGCAGGTCCGCACTTAAATACTTGTCGAGAGGATAGTTTATAAAACAAGGTAACATTTTTTTTTAATTTTTTTTTATTTTTGAACACATATTTTGGTTTATCTTCCTTCTACAATCATTACACTGGACAACAAATTTTAGTTTTTTAATTGTATCTTGTGGGAAAAGTGCACTTCTTTGTTAATTTTGGGGCGCTGAATCCAAAAATGACAATGAAATAAAAAAAATAGTTGCGGTTTAGAAAAAAAACTTTTTATTTTTAAGGATATATTAAAAAAAAGTAACAAGATTCATATACTTATAAGAATCACTATATGCGCTGTCTTTTTGCTGTTCTTTTATGGATCGTTTCTGGAGCATCTCTACCAAGAGTCCAACAGTAGTCTGCAAGCATGGAAGGATTCCACTTTCCCTGGTACCTTTTTTCCATTGTTGAAATATCCTGATGAAAACGTTCGCCGTGCTCGTCACTTACGGCTCCGCAATTGTCAGGAAAAAAGTCCAGGTGTGAGTGTAGGAAATGTATCTTAAGAGACATATTACAGCCCATCTTTTGATACGATGACAGCATATTTTTGACAAGGATTTTATAGTTGTCAGCTTTTCTATTTCCCAAGAAATTAGTGACCACCAGACGGAAATCATTCCAAGCAGTTTTTTCAATACCTGTTAAAGTGTTTTCAAACTGTGTATCTTTCAAAATATTTCGAATCTGTGGCCCAACAAAAATACCTTCTTTAACCTTTGCCTCACTTAGTCTTGGAAATTTCTGACGCAGGTATTGAAAAGCTGACCCATCTCTATCTAATGCATTGACAAAGTTTTTCATTAGGTCCAACTTGATATGTAGTGGTGGTAATAAATTTTTTTTCGAATCTACTAATGGCTGTACATTTTTTTGACCTGGCTCTAGGAATTGACGAACAGGCCAGTTTTGTCTGGTGTAATGAAGTGCCTTTGCCCGACTGTTCCATTCACACAAAAAACAGCAAAACTTTGTGTAGCCTAGCTGCAGCCCAAGTAAAAGTGCAACAACTTTCAAATCGCCACAAATATGCTATTGGTTCTCATCATATTTTATGCATGTCAATAGGTACTTCATATTGTCATATGATTCTTTCATGTGAACTGCATACCCTACAGGAAGAGATAGTAAAATATTTCCAATATGCAATAACACTGCCTTTAAGCTCAATGTTGAACTGTCTATAAACAATCTCCATTCTTCTGGGTTATAGTTTATATTTAAAGCCGCCAGTAAGCCGTTAATGTTACTGCAGAAAACTAAGTTATTCTCCATATTGAAAAATGGTTCTAAGTCTTTGTGGCGTTTACGAAAAACACATACCGAAACATCGTCTTCTAACAAGTTCCACTGCTGCAGTCTTGATCCAAGTAACTCTGCCTTACATTTTGGAAGTTCTAAATCTCTTACAAGATCATTTAATTCTGACTGTTATTTTGTGCGGTTGGTGGCATGACGTGCTCGGTATAAAATCAGGATCTCTTGACGTTGATGGCATATCTTCTTCCTGACGAATCACTCGATCTCCATGATCTGATTCGTTTTCTGATTCGCAAGTGTAGGATTCTGGGGGTTTTGGAATAGGATTTTCGTCACTGTGAGGCACAGGTCTCATCGCAGATGGTATGTTTGGGTAGTTAATAACCGATTTTTTTTTCTTGGACATACCTGTGGCTTGTTCAACACAAGGTACCATGCAAAAGTAACAATCATTAATATGATTTGTAGGCTCTCTCCAAACCTTTGGGACAGCAAAGCGCATAGACCGTTTTTTGCCATTTAACCAGCTCCTCAGACTTGAAGCACATGTATTACAGCAGATGTGGGATGCCTACTGTTTGTCTTGATCACCTAGTTTACAACCGAAATAAAGCTGATATGCCTTTGTTATTAGTGGAGTAATAGACCGTCTCTGAGACGCAAAAGTCACATCACCACACACGTAACAAAACTGATCTGGATTGTTTACACACTTTCGAGACATCTTGCATGTACGCTGTCAGCCAACTGAGGAAAAAATGGCTAATATAAAACAATATAATGTACACGTATGTATAACGTAACACAATCATGCCGATTACATCATCTTTCCTTGCCGAATATAAAAATGTAGCACGTGCATTCTTGTGAATTACAGTATATTAACACTGTCACAGCAGGAACAAATATAATTACCGTATCTCTAAAACTTGAACTAATATTGAAAAAATAAGTTTCATTCCGGTTTTAGCACATTAAAAATAGTAATATTTTGTTGATTTTATTTAGGATATTTTTTGGCTGTTGATCAGATGATCTGAAAATTAATGACTCAACTTCAAAGTTACCCTGTATAGTCAAATATCCGAGTTCCAGCATGGGTTCAGGTGTGGTAAGTCAACTGTCACCAACTTGGCAGTATTCACTCAGTTAGCCTCGAATGCAGTTTACACTGACTTTTCTAGAGCCTTCGATAAGGTTGATCATGGGGTGCTTATTGCTAAGCTGGGTTCATTTGGTTTTACTGACAAATCAATATCGTTATTAATGTCTTACTTGTGGAAGCGACAGCTGTACGTTTCTTACAATGGTTCCGAATCGTTTCGATACAATTCGTCATCTCGGGTGCCACAAGGTTCTAACCGGGGCCCCTTAATATTTTTGATCTTTGTGAATGATGTACGTGATTATATTGATTGTGGTAAACTGTTATTTGCTGATTATTTGAAACTGTATGTTAATATTAATAGTGAAAGAGATTGTGAGTATTTACAAATGCAGCTTTGCCGTTTGGAAGATTGGTGTATGCTAAACAGGTTATATTTGAATATTGCTAAATGGAAGGTAGTTACTTTATCCCTAAAGCTACGTAAAATAGAATACGCATACAGTATTGGGGGAATTGAGGTCACTCGAGTTGATACTGTTCGTGATTTGGGTGTTGTGTTCGACACTAGGCTTAGTTTTGACTGTCATATAGATAATATTGTGAATAATGCTAATAGGGCCTTAGGTTTTCTCATCAGAAACTGTAAGCTAATGAATGATGTGACGATGTGACAGCACTAAAAACCTTGTAATGGGTGATTTTTTTGCTAGTATCTTTTTGGCAACACTGTTTTTGACAGATGACGCGTGAATCGTGTCTTGTGTCATTGTCAAACTTGCTTAGTTTGGTCTATAATTTAACCATGAATCGACTTACGAACGAACAACGCTTGCAAATTATTGAATTTTACTATCAAAATTCATGCTCGGTTAAGAGAGTGCATCGAGCACTGCTTCCAATTTATGGGCAATTTGGTCGGCCTACTGAAGGAGCTATTCGGAAGCTTGTGACTAAATTTCGAACCCAGTTTACATCACTGGACATTAAACCACCAACACGCAGACGTAGAGTGAGGACTGAAGAAAATATTGCGACTGTATCCGCCAGTGTTAGTGATGACCGTGAAATGTCGATTCGCCGCCGTTAGCAGCAATTTGGCCTCTGTTACTCCACTACGTGGAAAATTTTGCGACAGGATTTGGGTGTAAAACCTTATAAGATACAGCTGGTGCAAGAATTGAAGCCGCACGACCTCCCACAATGTTTCCAATTTGGTGAATGGGCGCTGGCAAAGTTGGAGGAAGATCCACATTTTTATCGAAAAATTGTGTTCAGCGACGAAGCTCATTTCTGGTTGAATGGGTACGTTAACAAGCAAAATTTCCACATCTGGAGTGAAGACCAGCCAGAAGCATTGCAAGAGCTACCAATGCATCCCGAAAAAATCACTGTTTGGTGTGGATTATGGGCCGGTGGCATCATCGGGCCGTACTTCTTCAAAGACGACAATGGCCGGAACATAACTGTGAATGGCGAGCGCTACCGTGCGATGATAACAAAATTGTTTTTGCCTTAAATGGAAGAGCTGGACTTGGCTGACATGTGGTTTCAACAAGACGGTGCCACATGCCACACCGCACACGAAACAATGGCCCTATTGAGAGGCGAGTTCGGTGAACAGTTTATCTCACGTTTGTGGCCCGTCAATAATCTTTAAACATTAAATTATATCGACCGTTCTGTCGACTCAAATAAAAATTTAATCGTTTTTTAAATTTTTTTGTGTTTTTTTGAAAATCAAATCCTATACCTCTTAAAAAATCACCAGTTATTAAGCTTATATAAGATCCAAGTTAGAGTATGCATCCCTACTATGGAATCCCTACTATAACTGTTATATAAATAGGATAGATTATGTTAAAAATTTTTTTCTTAAATATCTAGCTTTTAAGTGCGATAGAGTCTATCCTCAACGTAGATCGGACTATCAAATTCTGTTAGACATATTTAAAATGACGTCTTTGAATGTGAAAAGGAAGCACAGTTCTGTTATTTTTCTGTTTAAACTCTTGCGCGGAACTACAGTTTCTTGGGTATTGTTATCACAACTACAGTTTTTAACGCCAAGATCCGTTTCAAGATGTAATGTTACTTTCTTTTGCAGTCGTGCTAACACAAATTTGATTTTGAAATCATCATCAAAGGGTTATGTATTTGAATTATAATAGTATTTGTAAGTTTTGTGAAATATTCTTACGATCTATTTTGGAGCTGAAACCTGTTCTGCGGGAGCGCCTTCGATAGTTTTATAAGTTAGGCTTTTGTAATATTTCTAATTTAAGATTTTGGCCTATAAATGGAATATGATCTGTTGGGCAATACAAGCTATAAATAAATAATATTGTTTTTCTTATTTCAGATTTTTTTGCAACCAATACTTTTTAATTATTTTTGCCTTTTTTCCATTTTGTTTTCAAGATTGTTTTTTCTTTTGCTTCTTGTTTTGTTTTTTTTAACATTAATATATTTTTTACTTTATACTGATCTATCTCTTTTTTTATATTTTCTTATTTTCTTCATTTTTTCAAACAAACTTACTGTAATTTAAATCTAATAATGTTACGCCTATTTTCTGACAATTCTTGTAATGGGTGATTCATTTATAGGTACTTTTTTCAGCAACAAAATAAAATTAGAATATTCTTTTTTCTTGTAAAATATTTTTTATTAAAGAAAATAACTATTTTTGACATTTATTTTTTAAATATTATTTCTTTCAAATGTTGGCCCTGACAGTGGTTGAGATGGTCCATTCTAAAGTTCCAATTTTCGATGACACGTTGGAGCATTTCGACTGGAATTTGGCGAATGACCTGCGTAATGTTGGCTTCTAATTCCTCAATCGTATTGGGCTTATCAATGTAGACTTTGGACTTAACGTAGCCTCAAAGGAAAAAGTCTAGAGGTGTGCTATCACACGATCTAGGAGGCCAATTAACTGGTCCAAATCGTCAAATTAAGTGTTCATCGAAATATTCTGGCAATAAAGCCATGCTTGCACGGGCTGTGTGACAAGTGGCGCCGTCTTGTTGGAACCAAATGTCATCGAGATTACGGGCTTCAATTTCAGGCAGCAAATAATCCGTTATAATGGCGCGGTAACGAGCACCATTCACAGTTACGTTCTGACCGGCCTCATTTTTAAAAAAATAGGGACCGATGATTCCACCGACCCATAAACCACACCAAACCGTTGTTTTCGCTGGATGTAATGGCAGCTCTTGAACCACTTCGCGTTGTTCTTCACCCCAAATACGGCAGTTTTGTTTATTAACGTAGCCGTTAAGCCAAAAATGGGCCTCATCGCTAAACAAAATTTTGCTCGAAAACATCGGATCTTCTTCAAGCCGTGCAAGAGCCCAAAGACTGAAACGATGACGCTTTGGAAGGTCGGCCGACTTCAATTCTTGAACGAGTTGAATTTTGTATGGTTTCAAATTAAGATTCTTACGTAAAATACGCCAAGTTGTTGAATACGACAAGCCAAGCTGTTGAGAACGGCGCCGAATCGATTCTTCACGGTCCTCACGTATACTCTCAGCTACCGCAGCTATATTTTCTTCACTGCATGCTGGATGTGGTCTATTTGGTCGGGTATAAGTTGCTCTAAGCGCACGAAACACACTTCTCGCAGAACGTTGATTTTCGTAGTACAGCTGAATTATTTGTAGACGCTGTGCTGGACTAAGTCTTTCATGATGAAATATCGAACAATACTGAAACAGAAAATGTCAAATTAGTTGTCATGACGCATGCGCCATAAGCAATTACAGCCACACCAAAAAAGTACCTCTAAATGAATCACCCGTTATAAGAGTTCATAAACTTGCTGGATCTCAGAACTGAGAATGGAGTCTAAATTTAGAGGCAAAGGAAGGTGTTTCGCTAAAATTTGATACAATTCAGTATTTTCTCCATTAGAACTTGTACATTCTAATATGAGCTGTAAGGTTCCTATATTTCCGCAATTGCAATGTCCGTATAAAATTCTTGATTTATGATGAGGAGTCAAGACATGACCACTTCTTATTCTACTCACGGTTCTAATACAAGGACGATTGGTAATGCCTTGAAACCAGCGTCTGCTTCGAAGAGTCTCTTGTATACGTTTCAGGTTACTTTCTGTTGGACTGCTTTTGTAATGGTTATTATATTTATTCTTTAGTCGTTGTCTGATTGGAATCTAGTTGTAGCTCTAAAAGTTCCAGCTTGATTACTATTTTTTTAGAACGATAAAAATAATGACGTAATCGTTAATAAATTAATTTCTATTCCGAAAAAACTCTAGGAGGCAGTTTTTAAGTTGAAGCATCTGGCTTTAGGGTACTGCTTACAAAATCCGGTACCGCTCGATAAACAAACGCCACTAATGTACTCGTAAATGCTTTGAAAAAATAATTTTGAACATACCTTTGATAATGTATTTGGGTGTACCAAAAACTCACTTCAATCTTTCTTCCAGAAATGTAGTATCGCCTAATAGACAAGTAGACCACAACTACCATACAGCCAGAATTGTAAGCCATCCAGTGGACACATGTGACTGGGCTATTAAACGCGAATTGAGATTCTTTACAATTCCAACAAATAGCTGTTATGCGATCTTCGCAGTGGTTCGTTGTCCCAGAGACAAGAGGCCAAGCCTAGATCATGCTGATGAGTAGCCAGAAAGCACGAAACAGATGTTTATGGTTGGCCGCAGGAAAGCATCATTTTTAGTTCTAGTATAGGTGATAAAATACGTAGATTTTCAACGCATAAAAGTATGATTGATATAGCAGAACATTTTTTCATTTTTCCGCCACTATAACACCGACATTTGAAGATTTAAGTTATATTTTGTTAGCTGTAATAGTTTTGGACTTTGGGCATAAGTCCAAAAGAAGGTAGTAGCATAGTACGTTAATTTTAACAATCATCTTGGCACTTGTATCTACTATCTTCCTGACTAAGTATGACTTATTCAGTGATTCGCTTTGTAATTATTTATCAACATTCAGAGTGTTTCTATTTTAAAGGTACAACCTTGAATCTTTATTAGGAACGAATGTTATAAAACAAAAATTGTATTCGTTTGTTCACATAGTGTCTTCTTTTTATGAACGATCAATCAACTATCTCTTTATTGTGCTATACAATTTAGTATAGTACAAGCGATGAAGTCTAAATTTTATTTTTATTTTATTTATTTATTTCCAATTACAGGAAACGCTGAAAAAAATAACAATTAAAGAGACATGGTTCTTGGACTTAAATCTATAGTATCACACATTCTAAATAAGATTGGATGATCTATAGCAGTTAACAATCGATGCACAACTGTCACTGTAAATATCACACGATTCCGTAACACTGTTCATGACGCAGCACATGAGATTAATTGGCGATTTTGTCATAACATTTGTACGGCCAGCTTGACAATAGAATGTCGTTTGTTGTCGACTCCCTAGCCTTGGAACGCGGAAACATATTTTTTCAAGTAAATTTTGACAGTCAATTTTATTGTGAATGAGGCCATGCAAAAACGACAAAGCAAATATGTTTCGTCTTGTTGACAGTGAATCCAAATTGAAAAACTCTAATATAGGGCACTATGGTCACAACCTCTTTCTGGATAAGAACCTGTGCATTTAAGGTGAAAGGAGACCAGATAAAAACAAAATACAGCCAACAGCACTTATCGTGCATTCATTAAGAGTCCCAGACCGATCGAAGAATACTGCCAGTGACAAAAGCCTTGTTTCGGCTTGTTGGAGTTAAAATCACTTAGGACATAATTTGGCTCAAACTCGACTCGCTAATCATAGTGGTTGCTCGGAGCGACAAGATGTCTTCAATTCCTTTATAGTTCATGATACTTCGAGATTTTAAAATCTACACCACTATTTATGTCGAACTAATTCTTATGTCGCGCCATTGACAGCACTGCTCTATCCTACTGTACTCTGTACTCTGCCTCCATCTCCCAGCCGACGAGTTATATACAGGGTTATCCAAATTAAGTGTCCACCATTAGTAACTTTGTTATTAGTGAAAATACAAAGTTGTTTGAATTAGCAAACTAGTAGCATTTTTAACGCTGGTAAAAATGAGAAATAAAAAAAAACAATTGAGAGTCGTTATTTTGATTTTTTTCAGTAAAATAACATTTTTTTAAATGGAAACCCCTGTATATTATATTTTTTTCTGTTAAAGCATCAAATTTTAAACAAAAAAGCTCACAATAACTTTTCTCCTAGGTTACAAATTGTTGAAGTTATGGCCTCCAATCTGAAACAATTAAATTGTATCGACAAACTTTATTTTCAACATCAACTTATAATCTTACAAAATACAATAACAATTTTTTTTAAAGAAGATGCTCGAAAACACCACCTTGTTCTTCAATACATTTTTGGGCACGTTTTTCAACTGCTCGAACTGTCTTAAGTATGGTCCTACCATCTATCTGAGTTATCTTTCCCTAACTGCAGTCTTTAACGCGTCAAGGTTATCGTACCTTCGCTTGTAAATTTGGTTCTTTAAGTAACCCCACAAGAAGTAATCAAGTGGGTTTAGATCTGGTGATCTGGGAGGCCACTGTATTGGGCCATTTGTTCCTATCCACTGATCATTAAAAGTAGTACTTAGAAAATGATAAGTACCTCTGGAGTTGTGGGCAGGTGCGCCATCTTGCTGAAAATGCAGATGACGTCTACTTATAAGATCCAATTCGTCTAAGAAATTAGTCAGAATTTCTGACATAAATTCCACATATCTTTCACCAGTTAGGGTTCCCTCATAAAAGAACGGGCCAACAATTTTTGAACCAATTATACCGCACCAAACGTTGAAACTGAAACGGACTTGTGGGCCTCTTGGATGTACTAACAAAAGATTTTCTCTTGACCAATAATGGTGGTTTTTTCTATTAAACATTCCAGAATTTGAAAAATTTGATTCATCTGTCCATAAAAGGTAACGAAAGTTATTTACATTTTGGCGACAGAAGCTAAGATACCAATGGCAAAAAACAAGTCTTCTCTCTGGATCCCCTGCCAAAAGCGTTTGAACTGGTCGGTACTTATACGGAATAAATTTGTATTTTTTTAAAATCCTTTGAACAGTACCATAACTGAAATTAGAGTCCTTGAGAATATCTGCTATTGAATTCTCACGATAAGCTTCAAAATATCCAATAACTGCAATTTCCGTGGCCTCGCTTATTATGAATTCTTTTTTTGCCCTTGTTTTAGCAAAAACATTTTCGTTGCCCCTAAATTTTCGATAAAGTCTCAGAAAATATCGTTCATACGGTTGAATGCGAGCGGGATATAATTCACTGTAGTATTCTCTTGCTCTCAAGGAGGATTTTCTGCACACTAAATAGCATTCTAACATATCACACTTTTCTTCATGGGAGAACATTTTTCTTTAAATTAATGACACAATAAAGCTTATAAACAAGTATTTACACTAATGTTTGACATTATTTGATTTTATCATTGTTTTCCAAAGCCTTCTAGTTGCGAGTATGTCCAGTTTAACAATTTGTCGCTTATCTTAATGCTGTCAAATCGCGAACGCCATGTTGTTTTCTTAGCCGTCTTAATATTATAATACTGCAAATAATTAAAAATATTTATCGTTATTTTGACTTTATTTTTGACTTTAGCGGAAAAGTCATTATGAACTTTTTTGTTTAAAATTTGATGCTTTAACAGAAAAAAATATAATATACAGGGGTTTCCATTTAAAAAAATGTTATTTTACTGAAAAAAATCAAAATAACGACTCTCAATTGTTTTTTTTTATTTCTCATTTTTACCAGGGTTAAAAATGCTACTAGTTTGCTAATTCAAACAACTTTGTATTTTCACTAATAACAAAGTTACTAATGGTGGACACTTAATTTGGATAACCCTGTATAGTCCCCATCGCTGCTTGGAGAAAGGTCTGGCGAGATACAAAGCGGCATCTAGAATATTCGAGGTCAGTTCGCGTCGATCTAGAAGGCGAGTCACTGACATGGTCCTCAACAGATGTCGCCAAGCGGTTTGTGCGGTTGTGGTCCGCTTAAAAGCAAAGATCGACCATGAAGCTCTGGCGAGTTGGAGAGTCTCCCAACAGATGGCTCCAACACTACTATTTATTATCGTCACAATAATGTATATTTTACAATAAAATTATTTGAACAATTCATAATTCAGTTAATTGGTATACTCTTAACAAAATACACTCTAATAAATTGTAAAAAACATTGATTTACGTTTGTCTCTCATTTATATTTAGTTAATTTGTATTCTTTGTGTAATAATAATATTATATAATGTATTTTTTATCATAATATTTTATTATTTAATTAAATTTGATCCTCCGTTCGAAATCATTCAGTTGGATGCTCTACTTCTTCTTCAGTATTGTGTAGCTCATTTCTTCAAATAAGTCATCGATTTACTCAGTATTCACATCGTCAATTCCAATTACTGCAAAGGGTGTTGTGCCATCATCACAATTTATGCACAACGGTGTGCAATTTAACCCATGTTTTTTGTAACTACGCCTACCCGTTCGGCAACCAGTAGTGCAGTTGCAGAAATTTGTTTGATAGTATCGTCTGGTATTAAACCCGTAGAAGGTTTTTAAATATGTGTTTTTCAACCACCCAACTTGTTAAAATACATTATATAGAAAAATAAAGAAGTTATTTTAAATGTTAACTATACTAAGTGACATATAAATCCGAACACCCAGTTTAAATGGTTTTATTTTAATAAAAGTTGGTGAATGTATTTATCTTACTGTAAATAACAAGTGAAAAAATTTTCAGCCTTATCAGTTGGACATTCCGGTTTTTATATTGCTTTTTTTTAATTCACTAACGCTCAAAAAATGAATATTTCAGCCGCAGTAAAGAAGCAACGTTGGCGGATTTTGGTTCTTGACATCCTTTACGACCGGTTACGATGCCTAGAGTACGGAGACCTGTGCAATTTCGTCAACTTAGTGAGTTTGATAGGGGCCGTATAGTGGGACTTCGGGAAGCTGGACTTTCTTTTAGGGCAATTGCAGTTAGAGTGTAAAGAAGTGTAGACACTGTGGTTAGGTGTTGTCAGGCATGGCTTCGAGAAGGCCGTACGCAAAGAGCAAGGGGCACTGGACGCCGCCGTAGAACAACAGACCGTGAAGATCGCCGTCTAAGATTATTGGCCTTAAAGGACCGTTTCTCCACTACCAGGTCCATTGCAAATGAATGGTTTGCAGAACACGGAAGACCTATTGGCATGCGAAGTGTTTACCGACGAATGAGAAGTTTTGGCTTGTTTTCATACCGGCCACACTGGGTCCTCCCTTTAACTCGAGAAAACCGACGTAATCGCCTTGAGTGGTGCAGACAACGGTCACTCTGGGATCAGGAATGGAACAGTATTGTCTTTAGTGACGAGTCTCGATTTTGTTTAGGCATGCACGATGGTCGTGCCAGGGTTAGAAGGCGACGTGGTGAAAGGAGGAATCCACAGTTTTTTGTTGAAAGACATGTTCATCACACTGTTGGAGTTATGGTTTGGGGTGCTATAGCTTATGGTTCCAGGTCACCTTTAATCTTCATCAGAGGTAACATGAACGCGCATCGTTGTATCCACGAAGTTCTAGAACCCCATCTTTTACCCTATCTTGACACCCTGGCAGATCCAACTTTCCAACAAGATAATGCCCGACCACATGTTGCAAGAGTCACAATAGACTTCTTTCAACATAATGATGTCACATTGTTACCATGGCCACCAAGATCTCCCGACTTATCCCCAATTGAGCACGTGTGGGATATGATGGGTAGGAGATTGCTCAATTTGCAACGTCCTCCTCAGACTCTAGATCTAGAAGCACTTCGTGAGGAGTTGGTGGTTGCCTGGAATGAGATACCACAGGAGGACATTGACCACCTGATCAGAAGCATGCCTAGGCGCGTTGGAGAATGCGTAGCACATCAGGGTGCATCCACACATTATTAAAGGTCAAAGGGCTTTAAAGCAGTGCAATCATTTTGAAATTTTTATCATTTACTTATTATGCTTCATTAAGTACTTATACAAAATTTTATTAAAATAAAACCATTTAAACTGGGTGTTCGGATTTATATGTCACTTAGTATATAAAAATGACTATTCCTTTAACATCATTTTTAACAACAATTTTGAAATAAAAAATTAATCTTTTGCGTACATTCAAGAATCCATTTCACTTATATAAAATGTTCTAGGATCACATCAACAATTAGCTTTTTACATAGAGTATTAAACCCACCCGGCTGAAATTTAGCACATTTATTAACACTAATGAGCCTTTTACAATTGTTATTGCAATAGTTATAAACATTTATTCAGTATTACTAAAAAGTC
This sequence comes from Acanthoscelides obtectus, assembly GCA_963669975.1. Lineage (NCBI taxonomy): Eukaryota > Metazoa > Arthropoda > Insecta > Coleoptera > Chrysomelidae > Acanthoscelides > Acanthoscelides obtectus. The sequence goes on from CAVLJG010000003.1 coordinate 13,770,955, forward strand.
CCGTATTTAGCTTAATTGTTTATCAATTTTAATTCTTAAAAATCAAAATTGAAGGTCTTTTTGCGCTCTAAAATCTCTAGTTTACCGTTTATTTATGAAATTTCATTCGAACATTATACAAGCAAAGTACTGAATTTTGGGTTATACCCCCCCCCACTCAAAGCTTTCAGATAACTGAATTTTTGTTCACCCTGCTTTATCGAGCCTGGACTAAGTAAAATGATCCTGTGAATTTTTTACCCCACTCTCCCCTACATTTTCGAACGGCGCGATTCCCACCTGTTTTCCGCGACGCCGGCCGATCATGCCCGCCTTTCCCGCAAAGCCCGCTCGCCGTTTTGCGGCAGGCGCGCAGTCACTTTGGCACTTCTGACAGCTCAAAATCCCCAAGTGAAGTGCGCGGTTCTAACAGAACGCTTTTGAAATCGAATTTTAAGGGAAACTCATCTTGTCGCGCGTGAAAAATGGTGAAAACTGCAGCGGTGGGCATTGACCTGGGCACCACGTATTCGTGCGTGGGCGTATGGCAGGGTGGTAAGGTCGAGATCATTGCGAACGATCAGGGGAATCGAACCACCCCTAGTTATGTGGCTTTTACTGATTCGGAGAGATTGATAGGGGATGCTGCCAAAAATCAGGTAAGTTACATGTTCTGGGAGCGCCCCCGGGTTTGATCGAATTTTTATCACTTAAGATAACAATTTCAAAAACTGCTGATACATACATTGTGGTCTATGAATAAGCGATTGAGGTACGGATGGCTACGAAATTCACAGATTTTAAGTTTTTAATAGTTATGTTTATGATTCGATGAAATCAACTAGCTACTTAGTAGGGACTATTAAAAAACAGTTCAAAAATGTAAAATGTAAAACAACGTACACACTAATAGATAGATGATTTCAATTAAAAATGTATATTTATACTGAAAATTGGTTTAAATCGCTTCATTCACAGCCCAACATATTATGCTTATGTGTTAGCATAATTACATATTTTCTTGGTAAGACTATACTTTAGCGCATATCGCAAATACTTCATGATTTTTTCTTTACGGAACCCTCTGCTTGCTATTTCATAGAACTTCAAAGTTGCATTTTTGGTGGTAATACTCTAGAATGGAATACTGTTTTATACGATTTTTTTTGCTTTTTGCAATTATACTAAGTGACATATAAATCCGAACACCCAGTTTAATTGGTTTTATTTTAATAAAATTTTGTATAAGTACTTAATGAAGCATAATAAGTAAATGATAAAAATTTCAAAATGATTGCACTGCTTTAAAGCCCTTTGACCTTTAATAATGTGTGGATGCACCCTGATGTGCTACGCATTATCCAACGCGCCTAGGCATGCTTCTGATCAGGTGGTTAATGTCCTCCTGTGGTATCTCATTCGAGGCAACCACCAACTCCTCTCGAACTGCTTCTAGAGTCTGAGGAGGACGTTGCAAATTGAGCAATCTCCTACCCATCATATCCCACGCGTGCTCAATTGGGAGATCTTGGTGGCCATGGTCACAATGTGACATCATTATGTTGAAAGAAGTCTATTGTGACTCTTGCAACATGTGGTCGGGCATTATCTTGTTGGAAAGTTGGATCTGCCAGGGTGTCAAGACAGGGTAAAAGATGGGGTACTAGAACTTCGTGGATATAACGCTGCGCGTTTATGTTACCTCTGATGAAGATTAAAGGTGATCTGGAACCATAAGCTATAGCACCCCAAACCATAACTCCAACAGTGTGATGAACATGTCGTTCAACAAAAAACTGTGGATTCCTCCTTTCAGCACGTCGCCTTCTAACCCTGGCACGACCATCGTGCATGCCTAAACAAAATAGAGACTCGTCACTAAAGACAATACTGTTCCATTCCTGATCCCAGAGTGACCGTTGTCTGCACCACTCAAGGCGATTACGTCGGTGTTCTCGAGTTAAAGGGAGCACCCAGTGTGGCCGGTATGAAAACAAGCCAAAACTTCTCATTCATCGGTAAACACTTCGCATGCCAATAGGTCTTCCGTATTCTGCAAACCATTCATTTGCAATGGACCTGGTAGTGGAGAAACGGTCCCTTAAGGCCAATAATCTTAGGCGGCGATCTTCACGGTCTGTTGTTCTACGGCGGCGTCCAGTGCCCCTTGCTCTTTGCGTACGGCCTTCTCGAAGCCATGCCTGACAACACCTAACCACAGTGTCTACACTTCTTTGCACTCTAACTGCAATTGCCCGAAAAGAAAGTCCAGCTTCCCGAAGTCCCACTATACGGCCAGTATCAAACTCACTAACTTGACGAAATCGTACAGGTCTCCGTACTCTAGGCATCGTAACCGATCGTAAAGGATGTCAAGAACCAAAATCCGCCAACGTTGATTCTTTACTGCGGCTGAAATATTCATTTTTAGAGCGTTAGTGAATTAAAAAAGGCAGTATAAAAACCGGAATGTCCAACTGATAAGGCTGAAAATTTTTTCACTTGTTATTTACAGTAAGATAAATACATTCACCAACTTTTATTAAAATAAAACCATTTAAACTGGGTGTTCGGATTTATATGTCACTTAGTATATGTATTATTATAAGAATATAACAGACGCTGTATAGTACTAAGGAAAACAGATGTGAAACTGTAAAAAATCGTTGTTTTTTGCAAAAAAAGGTTCAAAACCATCCGTGTAATTATACATTAGCGTATTAGCTAAAATAACAGTTCAAAATACATACGTAAATGATGGTATTTACCTGGTACACTGTATAGAGGTGTTGTGTTGTGATTTTTCAAAGTGTTCCTGAAATTCCTTAACCATTTTTTTGCATATTTTCAAAGAGATCAAAGTTTTTGCGTTTATAAGAAATATTTGAAAAGACAAACAATTTTGAACGGACATTTGTAACGTTCATTTCTTGACAGATAAGATAAATGATGTCCATAGTTGCCAAGTTGTACCTTTGTTGGGAGAAATAAGTGATAAAAATGAGGTTATTTGCAAAATAAAAGTGTTAAGTTATTGTAAATGGCTTGTTTTATGAGAAGTTGACCCAATATTTACCGAAAACTAGAAGACATTTTGAACAGTCTGTGTCTAAACAGTGTAAAATGCAGCAGCGGCTCGCGTGACAAAATACAAAAGGCACCAGCGGGCATATAAAAAATCCCAACTTCGAATAGTCACCTCGCTAGGTCCACCCAGAATATCATCGTCCAACATTATAAAGGGTTGTCCAATAGGGACGCAGGAAAGTAAACGCAAATTTGACATAGACGCCATCTTTGTTTTCTGTCACCGACATGTCATTTTGTTAGTTGAATGTTTACCATTGATCGCTATGGAGTCGTATTCGATTGAAGACCGCATTAAAGTTAATCTAGAGCACTACAAAAATGGTGCAAAAATAAAAAAACACGTTTCGCGCGCTTCGTGAACATTTCGGTCGCAACAACCGCCCAAACGAAACAACCGTCGGTCGTCTGGTGCGTAAATTCGAGGCAACAGGTTATGTGGCAAATCTACCAGGCTCTGACCGGCCAAGGAGCGTTCGCACACCGGAAAATATTGCTGTTGTGAAGGAGAGTGTGAGAGACGATCCGAAACAATCAGCAACGCGTCGATCCCAAGAATTGGGCATTTCGAGAGCCAATTTTTCATCAAAAATCATGTTCAGCGACGAAGCGCGTTTCACTGTGAATGGGACGGTAAACAAGCAAAACTGCCGCATCTGGGCGAACGAAAATCCCCGTGAGTATCAAGAGCAGCCGATGCATCCTCAAAAAGTGACTGTGTGGTGTGCATTGTGGTCAAAAGGCATCATCGGACCTTACTTTTTCGAAAATGCGGCCGGGGACGCCGTTACCGTCAATTCTGAGCGATATCACGTGATGATAGAGGACTATTTTTTGCCGCAACTTGAAGGAATGGATATGGACGATGTTTATTTCCAACAAGACGGTGCAACATGCCACACAACCAACGTCAATATCCATCGATTGCAATCCTTCTTCGGTGATCGCGTGATTTCGCGCAGAGGAAATGTGTCATGGCCACCAAGATCGTGCGATTTCACTCCCTTGGACTTCTTTTTATGGGGATATTTGAAAAGCAAAGTCTACGTCAACAAACCAGCCACCCTCCAAGAACTCAAAAACAACATCATTGCCGAGATAAATGCCATAGAACCGACCATGTTGCAAAATGTCATTGAAAATTTCGACCATCGCGTGGACGTCTGTAAATCCAGTCGTGGTGAACATTTGAGCGATATTATTTTGTTATGTTTTCATTGTTTAGTGATTGCCAACAGCTACTTTTTCAGTTATTTCTCATATATATCACATTTAATTAGGTATATTTTGTGACATCAGCTTCACTTTAAATAATTCTTCAAGTATATACATACAAAAAGTAAATAGATTATAACTATAATATAGGAGAAACAATAACCGAAGTACTTTTGTAAAGGGCATAAGGCATTCTCCCAAAAAGGTTCATTTTTGCGCTAGTATGTAAGTAAGAATTTGACAAGCCAAATTAGTGTATCCATGATTTGGCAACATCGCAACTCGATGGAGAGAGTAGGATAGTGATGGTGGTGAATGGTGATGTAGTGATGGGAATATTTATCTGAAATAAAAGAAATTACTACACAACAATGAACTATTTTCATCATTAAAATAATGCAAAATTGCATTATTGCGATGAATAGTGTCACAGTAATTTACATTGTATGTTATATTCATATAATTTTGAGCAACCTTTTGTGTAAACAAGAAAAAAACAGCTTATAAAGCACTATTCTATACCACAGTATTACCACACAAAATGCAACTTTGAAGTTATATAAAATAGCAAGCAGAGGGTTCCTTAAAGAAAAAATGATATTTTCGTGCAAGTTACATCCCAATCTTCCATTTTAAAATAACAAATGTAATATTTGCGATATACGCTAAAGTATAGTTCAGCCTTATACACTTCCTACGGCAATGCTAATCGCAGAACAAAACAATTGGCCCTAAAGTAGCATTCTTGATGTATTGTAGTAGGATTTTTTAGTCAAGAAATATAATTCAGATGGTGAAATAAATTAGAAAAACTGAGAATTTCAGGATCATTCATACCTCAATCGTATCCTAAGGCTCCAAAAGGTATGCTTCATAAGTTTTATTAATCTCTCTCCTAGTACTAAAAGTTGTGCTTCTCTAAAATATAATTTCTTATGTCGTTTTTTGTAGTCTTATAGCTACGTATAACAGTCAAATAGATTGACCTATCCTTATGTCTACCCACCAACAGCTACTTGTAGATGAAATAGACATTTATGTACCGAGAACGTAAACTGGCCGATTATTGCCCCGGTGTGGATCACCGCAGATTTTAACACGCCAAGGACGTAAACACTTATTATAAACTTTTATCTACAACGGGATAAACTGATGAAAAAGATAGTTTCATTAGCTTTTAATAAGAAAAACAACTAAAAGGTCAAATATGTTTTTTCCACTGGAAGTAAACGATTTCATACTTCTTAACTAACGATAATGAATCTACTTCGTCTAAGTTTTCAAATGAAACAGTTACTTCCCCGACACCTTACACTGACAAGTAAGGATTCTAGTTGCGAAAAATTTCCATAATGAGGTAATAAGTTTTTTGGATTCAATATGACATAAATATCATGAAAAACCTGCCGCTCATTTCCGTCGTGTTGTCGGTCTGTCTATTGGTCTGTCCGCTAATACTTGGCCCCTTTATCTGAGAGACTTATAGAAGCAGGTAGCAGATGATGCGATTTGCACATACGAGGTGCGCGCGATATTGTCTATATATATACGAGCATTGCTCTTGGAGTGTAATTTAAAGAGCTGTCTTCATTTCGTGAGGCAACATTATATAGTACATATAGTATACGACTATAAGTACGTATTAAGAACCATTATAATCAGTTATGAAACATTGTTGACAAATAGTTTTGCACAAGAAATGAGGTTACTGTGTACGGCCACGCTCATTGCTGCATTCTGATGAATTTTTTTGTCATGAAAAGCCCAAATGGGGACAAATTGTACTAAAACCTGTTCCGCAGGTATGGAAAATATGGAGTCAATCTACTTGACACCATTTTAGCACTAATACTCATTCTTCTCCACGGTCTTATGTTCAAGGAGCAAGGATGCTCATAGTCGTCGAATAATAAAGATTCCAGTATGCAAAAGTTGACTTACTATACATGCTGCACTATTTAAAGTTCATTAAATTTGTCCAAAATTGTGTGAGAAGTACAGAATCACTCTGCTTGACGCCAGTTTTAGTCTTGCTGTTAAAATGTAACACGCTTTTATTCGAAAACTTGAGACAAAGGTGCTTAAATATCGTTTACTGTTAATAATTATAGAATGGCTTACTTCTTATTAACAGCTAATAAAAACAAACTCTGATTTTTCTTTTTTTTCTTCTATACTGAGTGACATATAACACCCAGTTTAAATGGTTTTATTTTAAAAAAAAATTGTATAAGTACTTAATGAAGCATAATAAGTAAATGATAAAAATTTCAAAATGATTGCACTGCTTTAAAGCCCTTTGACCTTTAATAATGTGTGGATGCACCCTGATGTGCTACGCATTCTCCAACGCGCCTAGGCATGCTTCTGATCAGGTGGTCAATGTCCTCCTGTGGTATCTCATTCCAGGCAACCACCAACTCCTCTCGAAGTGCTTCTAGAGTCTGAGGAGGACGTTGCAAATTGAGCAATCTCCTACCCATCATATCCCACACGTGCTCAATTGGGGATAAGTCGGGAGATATTGGTGGCCATGGTAACAATGTGACATCATTTTGCTGAAAGAAGTCTATTGTGACTCTTGCAACATGTAGTCGGGCATTATCTTGTTGGAAAGTTGGATCTGCCAGGGTGTCAAGATAGGGTAAAAGATGGGGTTCTAGAACTTCGTGGATATAACGCTGCGCGTTCATGTTACCTCTGATGAAGATTAAAGGTGACGTGGAACCATAAGCTATAGCACCCCAAACTATAACTCCAACAGTGTGATGAACATGTCTTTCAACAAAAAACTGTGGATTCCTCCTTTCACCACGTCGCCTTCTAACCCTGGCACGACCATCGTGCATGCCTAAACAAAATCGAGACTCGTCACTAAAGACAATACTGTTCCATTCCTGATCCATGAGTGACCGTTGTCTGCACCACTCAAGGCGATTACGTCGGTGTTCTCGAGTTAAAGGGAGGACCCAGTGTGGCCGGTATGAAAACAAGCCAAAACTTCTCATTCGTCGGTAAACACTTCGCATGTCAATAGGTCTTCCGTGTTCTGCAAACCATTCATTTGCAATGGACCTGGTAGTGGAGAAACGGTCCCTTAAGGCCAATAATCTTAGGCGTGCCCCTTGCTCTTTGCGTACGCCTTCTCGAAGCCATGCCTGACAACACCTAACCACAGTGTCTACACTTATTTGCACTCTAACTGCAATTGCCCGAAAAGAAAGTCCAGCTTCCCGAAGTCCCACTATACGGCCCCTATCAAACTCACTAAGTTGACGAAATCGTACAGGTTTCCGTACCCTAGGCATCGTAACCGATCGTAAAGGACGTCAAGAACCAAAATCCGCCAACGTTGATTCTTTACTGCGGCTGAAATATTCATTTTTAGAGCGTTAGTGAATTAAAAAAAAGCCGTATAAAAACCAGAATTTCCAACTGATAAGGCTGAAAATTTTTTCACTTGTTATTTACAGTAAGATAAATACATTCACCAAATTTTATTAAAATAAAACCATTTAAACTGGGTGTTCGGATTTATATGTCACTTAGTATATTTATCCGCTCCTAGATGAAATTTCCTAAGTTTCCTAAATAATTATGAACTCTCATGAATCGCTTATAACCTCAACAATAATGTTGACCCAGCACTTTTGCCTTAGTAGTTAATGGTTTTCAAATCTTGAAGAAAGCGTTGATGTCCATCTCTAAACAAAGCGGCACATAATAGATATACAGCTATAAAACAAATGATGATAATATTTCATATTACTTACTCTTAGGTAGCTATGAACCCCAGCAACACCGTGTTTGATGCAAAAAGACTTATTGGACGCAAATTCGACGACCCAAAAATTCAACAAGATCTAAAACATTGGCCTTTCAAGGTAAGTTATCTGATCTGAGGTACCTCGCACATTATTTTTTTTGAATCATCTGTAGAAAGAAGACTGATTTTTTCCGATGTTTGTTCAACTAGGTGGTAAACGATAACGGCAAACCCAAAATTCAAGTGGAATTCAAAAGCGAGAAGAAGAGATTCGCCCCGGAGGAAATAAGTTCGATGGTACTGACCAAAATGAAGGAAACTGCAAGCGCCTTTTTAGGGAATGACGTCAGAGATGCCGTCATCACCGTCCCTGCTTATTTCAATGATTCGCAAAGACAAGCCACTAAAGATGCTGGAACAATAGCCGGTAAGTCCTTGACAAGGTAGCAGAAACGCTAATTTAAGTTTTACCCAGCGGCCAAATAAGGTGAAAACAGAAACAGGTTTCGGCAGACAATGTCAAGGAAAAAAAAGTAAAAAAAAGAAGAAAGGAGAACGAAGAAAAGAACCGGAACTACTCAAGTCGAAATTTCTTAATATTGCGTTATTGCTTATCGTTGTTATTAAAAATTAATTTTGACTCAGGTAAAACGTACAAGCCCCTTCCCACTTCAGTTGGCCCACTTCAAGATCTGTACCAAAATATGCCTTTATAAACTAAACATGACGAAACTATTTGGGACCTCTACTTGGTTTTCACGTTTGACTTGCATAACAGTGTTGAGCATTGCGCAATCCAAACTTATGCAGACGATACACAGTTAACATTTATTTTGACTCTAGCAACTTCAAGGAAATTTCTTATAAACTTAATGTTGACTTAGCTAATATTGATAATTTCTGCAAACGGCACTCACTGAAAATAAACCCTAGTAAATCGAATGCTATTGTCTTTAGTCCACATAATTTTCCAGTTAATGTTGTTGATCTAATCCAACTGTCTGTGAATCATACTGTCATACCCTTAGTTAACGAAGCAAAACACCTGGGCGTTATTTTGGATAAAGACCTCCGTTTTAATCAGCACGTGAATGCCACCCTTAAATCCACATATATATCGTTAAAATTATTATATTCAAACCGGCACATTCTTAATTTCAAAACGCGGAAAAAACTTGTTGAGAGTCTTGTTATGTCTAAAATATTTTATTCGCTGGTTCTTTATTATCCTTGTATTGATTATAACACTAAATATAGACTGCAGAAAATCCAAAACAGTTGTTGTCGGTTCGTATATGGCCTCAGAAGGTATGATCACGTATCGTCTAAGATAAAAGAGCTAAAATGGCTAAAACTTGATAAACACTATACTTTCTCTTTGGGTGTATTTGTCCATAAATTGATTTCCACAAGGTCACCCATTTATCTTATGGACAAACTTGTACCTCGTGGTCAAGTCATTTCTAGAGCCCTACGACATAACCATCTCTTCGGTATGCCATTCCACAGAACATGTATATTCCGAAGATGTTTTACGTACAATGCTATCAGGACTTACAACTCTATCAACCAGGTACTCAAGTCCAAAAGCTTACCTGTTTTTAAAATTAAATACAAATCTTCTCTTTTGGAATTGCCTTTTTAAAAATCCCTGATGATTAGCCGACTGATTTTGTAGCTTTTGTAAATTTTCCATGCTTTATACATTCTGTAATTGTTCATTGTTTTCTTTTTCTTTTTCTGTACTGTACTATTGTCCTTATTATTATTATTATTTTTTCACTTCGTTTTTGAGGTTAAGTGGTAGAGTAGCCATGTGGCTAAACTTCGCCTCAATTCGAAGGTTTCAATAAAGACATTTATTATTATTATTATTATTATTATTATTATTATTATTATTATTATTATTATTATTTACTTCTAAAACAAGTTATTTTCTCAAAAACATTTTAGATACACTCTAGTCATAAAAATACATATTTGACTTAGACCTATAACTAATAGAACATCTGAACAAATAAACAATGTGCGAATAAATGCGCGAAGTTAACAAAGCAGCAATTGAAAGATTACCATTGGGTAACATCACCTTTATTTTTTATTACGGCTGAAATTCTTTGGAGCATAGTGTTAGCCAAGATTTGGCAAAAATTTGGTGTAAAACAATCCCATATTTCTTGAAGCTTTTGTCTAAGTTCGGTGATTGTACGAGAAGGATGTTGTCGTAGAACCTTTTTTATCTCGTGCCACAAAGTTTCAATAGGTGACAGATCTGGACTGCTAGAAACCCATTTCAAAAGTGGTACATTATTTTCTTCCATCCATTTTATAGCCTTTTTTGAGGTATGGCACGCTGCACCATCTTGCTGAAACACAAAATCTTGGCCGAATGTCAAACATTCTTCCATCACTGGTAAAAGCGATTCTTCTAAAATTGCCAAATATTTGTTTGTATCCACATTTCGTTTTCCTACTCCTTTTGATGACATACTGCCCCAGACCATAATGGATGCTGGAAATTTCACTTTTCTCTTCAGACAGTCAACATGGAATGCTTCATTTTTTTGCGAATAACTCTACTGCGACTGTCACCAACACAAACTTCGAACCAGGCCTCATCACTTCATTGTATTGCACACCATTGTTGATGTGCCTATTGTCTATGTTCTTTAGCCCATCTAAGCCGATATTTCTTTTGCAGTGGAGCTAATAGTGGCTTTTCTTTGGCATATAAACAAGTTGTGCAACTTCAGGTTTTTACTTCACCTTTTTGTATAAGAAAACTTACCTTGCAAGTGCTAAATTCCAGTTTGTGGGCCTCTCTATGAGTTGTGAACCTCGAAATTCTCCTTCCAACAGCGTCACTCCACAGAGCACTTAATTGTAAATAATTGGCACGCCTGTTTTTCACGATTATTCTTCTTAATGCTAATATTACTTTTTTTCACATATCGTGGCTTAATATTAACTGAACCAGTTACGTTACATCTTCTAACAATATTTCTCACACTGTACCGCGATAAGTCTAACAAAGTTGCAATTTCTGAGTTTAATTTCCTAGAATTAAAAAATTTAATTATCAGTAACCGAATTTTCTCACTAATAACCTTTCCTCTACCCATTTTGAAAACCTTAACTACCCAAAACTATTTTAAACGTATTCAGACAGCTGTGGTTAATAAAAACAATTGTCATTGTTTTTATTTTTCACAGCCACCTATTCGTTATAGACTTATATTGCATTGAAATGAAAATAGGTTGATATGCTGTAATTGCAACATGTGTTATTTTTATGCTGCAAATTTGATTAGGGAGTGATAAAGTTGGAAAAAACTAAGATTTCAATAGTTGGGCCAACTGAAGTGGGAAGGGGCTCGTACATTTGCACTGACATTTCGCGCTAAAAGTGCCAGTTAAGTTCATTACACCAATGTGTATCGACGGGACATGTGCTAAATTTGGAGCATATGTTCTAATTATATTTTGGTCTGGCAATGATCATGAGAATCAAAGGAAGGTCATACGTGAACAAAAGCCTCTCTAAAATCGAGTTCCATCGATCATCTCCCTAATAGTATTAAACGTCACGGAATACTAACGCTTTATCTGTATAATGTGCAAACCATAAAAATTGAAGTTTCAAAATTGACGTTGACGCGTTTGAAACTGTCAATATTTTGTATTAAAACGAATGTAATTGTTTTGGATATTTATGAAGCATTTGTCGAATTACAGTACAATAAGTTAATAAAACATTCGTTATTGAATATTAGAAACAAAGAATGAGAAAACGTGTTTTTTGAGATTTATCCAAAGTGTTGGCTGGAACGAAAAAACTCTTCAAATAAGGTTATTAGGCCTTTATGAGACCTACAGAATGAGACCACTAATAGTAAAAAAAGTTATAAATTCAGGTCTTGGCACTTATTGTTAATTACTTTTAAATAACCATAATAAATTTGGAGTCGATTGGTCAAGTGGTTTTTGAGAATTTCTAATTGTTTATCCCAAAACACCTGTCTTCTGGCCAGCACTACTAGCTTATTGAACAAAACAGGGTTCGTTGAAAGGACATTTTATAGCAAAATACACAAGTTTATCTTGCCCACATGAATCACAAGCCATTCCCAAAAATAATTTTGATTTTTATGCGAAAAACGAAGGGTTACGTTTTTTTCTTCTAAACAAATCCAAACATTTCGTATTTGTAAATAATTGTTACAGATTTTAAAACAAAGCATATGCGTCTATCACCTTTTGTTGGGAAGAAAATTCTCTTCAAGATTTCTTCGTACTCTTGTGTATACAGGGTGGCGCATCGAAAATGAAACAGACGCATTTACTGGCAGCTCGGTTTTTTTTTGAAAAACGCTCAGACCCGTCGATTTTGTTTTCGAGGGGGACACAAGTTTGCCAAAAAATCACGTTAACACGTGCAGCCCCCTGGGCGGGGGTGACACCAACCCTAAAATCTTAAATGGAAAGGGGGGTCGAGTAATACCTTATTTTAAAGGTCTTTCAATTCCATTTATAATGATATAAAATTAATGTATTTCAGTTCAGTAGTTTTGAAGATTTATTGATTTAAAGCTTAAAGTAGACTTTAATAGGTACATCAGAGGTACATCAGATTAGTTACTACTTTCAGAAGGAATTTGACTAAAAGAATTTACTTAATAAGTAAATGCTTTTCTTCACTACGCCCATGGTTTGTTTATCATTTTGTTGTTGAAAATAGCTATTGGAGCGTTTTTTTTGTGGCAAAAAAGTTATTTCTTGAAGAAAGATAAGGAAATATCTCGTACTTATTTTGAATAGGAATTTAGTACATAAAGTGTATCTAACGAAGCTACAAAGTAATCGTAAACAGTGGTTGATTTGTGATCAACGCGTGATCGGTAGCCATGGCGCTCTGTCGGCCTCTTCCTGATTGGCTTGTAGCGACGAGCCTCCAGACAAAGTCGCACGGTTGCCACGCTCGGCGAGTGTTCGCCAGAGTGGTTGATCACATTCGCATGGATCACAAATCAATCTGTTTGTGCAATACGTGCAATAACTGTTGTAAAGGACATTATATAACAATAAATGGCATCACAAAGGTATATTCCAATTTGATCTGCAGCAAATTATGAACGGCATATACGGAGATGCGAAAACAAGCTCAAAAAGGTGAAGAAAATATTTGTGCAATCTTTATAGTTAAATTTTTCCTAAGAGATAGCATCAGTGAGGGAATTTTTTTCTATTGTCTTATTTTTCACGTTAATGCGATGTCGAGGTATGTGGCCCTATCGCAATTGAAAATAAGGTTTCGATAATCCTTCCATAAAGTTTCGATGAGTACATCTGAAATAATCTTGAGATATTCTTCAGGGAAATACAAAAATCTCCTTTTGTGTTTTTTTGTGCAGATTTATCCATTAAAATCGTATCCGCAATCTATTTTCCGTGCACACACCTTCAACCGAATGTATGCCATTATATGATATTACCGTTTCCAACTTTCACCAAGGTTAATAGGAACCATAACAGCTCCCTACCCTTCCCCCCTATAAGAATATCGATTTGTAGCCTCACATTTCAAGGTTAGACTTCTTGTAATGTTTCTGTTCAACATTCGGCGATTTCTGACAATTTTCCCAATAAAACATGATCATTGTGACATTAAGCCTGGCAACGCTGCATAGTAGAGGGAACTCTCAGCGTCACGTTGATGGTTCGTCAACACGCACAGGATTGTAATCAGTTACGGATACCCGTTTATGAGTGCGAACGTTTTATGCACGTCTTGACTTGATTTTTCTTGCGGAAATTTAATATTAGTCTAAAATGTCTGACACAGATACAGCTGATGAAGTGGTTGAAATCAGCTTAATGTCACCCAGAAAAAGGGCTAAAAAGCTTCATCTTAGCGCAGGTGAAAAACAAATTATTCTAAATATCTACAAGAACCAGATGCAAGAGAATAGTGGATTGGCTATAGAAAATATCGTATGTAAGGTTGCTGAAATTTCTGGAGTAGGTCGATCAAGTGTTTACAAAATCTTGAAGGAATATAGACAAAATCACTCACTATCTGAGCCAAAAACATATCCAGCGAGAAAAAAAATCATCGAAAAAATAGATGACTTTGACAAAAGTGCCATTAGAAGAAAAGTACATCACTTTTTCTTCAGGAATGAAATACCTACAATAGATAAAATATTGAAGCAAGTGAATGATGATGACGACCTGCCAAATTTTAAAAGATCTACGTTCCATAAGCTGTTGAAAGAACTAGACTTTCGATTTTTGAAAAGAGGAAGGAATAGTTTATTGATAGAAAAGGAGGAAATTGTTATCTGGAGGAGAGAATACCTTAGAAAAATTAGGCAATTCCGCGCTGAAGGAAGAAAAATTTATTATTTAGACGAAACATGGGTGAACGCGGGGCATACGCAGGGAAAGGTTTGGGTAGACAGATCTGTGAGGTCCTCAAGGCAGGCTTTTTTAGATGGCCTTTCGACGGGATTGAAAAATCCTGCAGGTAAGTTTCGAAGTATATGAACTTTTTTGGATGCAGATAATTCATTTTCTGATCGAATCAATGATTTGGAAGCTCCGAACTCAGTTTTGCTATCTCATCTAAGTTTCTGAGTATTTCCTTCACCCAAAAACTAATCTAAGACCCTATCCTACACTAACCTAAAAAGAGTAAGTTGCTTAATTTCGTCGTTTAGTGCGCTCGCTGAGAAGTAAAATAACTAATTACTTTCAGGCAAGGGAAAACGCCTGATCATTTGCCACATAGGTAGCGTAGATGGATTTGTTCCTGAAGCATTATGGGCATTTGAATCCAAAAAAACTGGAGACTATCACGAAGAAATGGATGGTAACTCATTTATAAATTGGTTCAAAAAAATTTTGCCGACACTTGATGATAACGCAATTATTGTGATGGATAATGCCCCGTACCACTCCAGAAAATTGGAAAAAATTCCAACAATGGCCACCAAAAAGGCAGACATTCAACATTGGCTTGTCTCAAAGAAGATCGACTTCGACCAAACAATGGTCAAAGCTGAGCTGATAAATATAGTCAAGCGACATAAGTATAAATATGATTTAAAAATTGTTGACGAAATGGCCAAAAACCAAAATAAAACGATTCTCAGGCTGCCTCCCTATCACTGCGAACTGAATCCTATCGAGTTGATTTGGGCCGACATCAAGCAATACGTGGCGTCAAATAACAGCACTTTTAAGTTTTCTGACCTTAAAAAACTGTTTGATGTTGCTGTCGATAGAATTACGCCAGCAAAATGGAGAACATGTATTGACCATGTCCAAGAGTAGGTTGAAACCAAAATGTGGGATATGGACAATATCATTGACACCCAAGTTGAACCCCTTATAATTGACATCAACAATTCTGATGATTCAAGCTCCTCGGAATACAGCATATAAATCGATTGATACCATTAAGACTGGCAGTTTAACCGGCTTTTTGGCAAGACAGGTAAGTTCATTATAGACTGCAATCAAAGTGTAAGTTTCTAGTTATTAATGTGGAAATTCCAAATTTATAATTACACAAAATTAGGGTTAATTTAGGAGTTCCAAAGCATAATAGTGCCATTTTGACCTTCTTCCTATTTCTCATGTAAATTTTAATAGCAATCAAACTAACAAACTTTATGGAGTCTGTAATAAACTTTTGTACTACTACTACTACGTCTGTAGTTTCTATTTGCTCAAAAAAATTTGCTCTGCATTGTGAATAGAAGGTTGATTTGTAAATATTATTGGGTATATATGTAAGTTAATAATAAAATATGAACAATTTCAATTGAGATGGTCCACAAGTTTTTTTCGTGTGCGTTTTAGTAACATTTTGCTGAAATGGTGAATACAGAATTTTTTGCACTGATTCCTAATGTCGAAATATGATTAGAAAGGCGTGGTATATTCCTGATAATTTACTATGCTTTTGATAGAATTTACAGCAACACATATCTTGTACGACATTTTTTGATAGATCAGTCACAATAGCTTGATACGGCCCTGTAGCGTCTCCTACGGTTAAGTTCTTGATCACGTGCAATACGGGTGTATATGTTTGATTTTACTTTGTTTCTTCGATGGATACAGTCTAGTTTGCGATTGATTTGACCAAACTTTGTTGCTAAAATAACTTGTAACGCCTTATTACATAAATTAACCATGGTATATTCCACAGCAGAAAGAGTTGATATTATCGAAATATTTTTCGGAAATAATCAGTGCGCTAATAGAACAGCAGAAATACTTGATGAGCGACATGAGAACAGTAACATGCATCGAAAATATGTTCTAGAACTTGTAGCTAAATTTCGGGAAACTGGGTCAGTCGCCAATAAAAAACGCAACATTGAAAATCCCATAAGGATCAAAGCAATAGAAGTGGGGGCTTTAGGGCAAGTTTATGTAGATCCTACGTTAAGTACCCGCAAATTGGAGACTGTGTGTGGTGTTAGTCGACGTACTGTCCAACGGATTCTAAAGGCCCATAGTTTTCATCCGTATAAAATTCACGTTGTACAAGAACTTAATGAAGACGATTTTGATCGGCGATTACAATTTTGTGAAGATATGAGTGAACGAATTATAAACGATGAACATTTTCTATTCAACACCTGCTTTTCCGACGAATGTTCCTTTTTCTTAAATGGCGTAGTAAATCGTCATAGCTGCCGATATTGGTCCGATTCTAATCCCAGAATTTATCATGAGGTTCATACACAGCAGCCACAAAAATTAAATGTTTGGGCTGGTATTTTTGGTGATCATTTAGTTGGTCCTATTTTCTTACCTGGAAATTTGACCGGTGAAATATATTTGGAATTACTGGAAGACGCCATAGATCCTGCATTAACAGCCATAATTGAAAATCAGAATGATCGGCGGTACATTGCGAATAGGTTGATGTTCCAACAGGATGGTGCCCCACCACATTACGCATTACGTGTTCGACAATATTTAGATCAGATGTTTCCAGATCGATGGATTGGTAGAAGAGGTGCCATTGAATGGCCCCCAAGATCGCCAGATTTATTACCTTTGGATTTTTTTATGTGGGGTCATTTAAACGGGTCAGTTCATTCTTCATGTTTAAATTACTTTGCTGCCCAATGTATTGATCTCCACTAATGATGATGTATTAGTTTTATTTAAGCTTTAAATCAATAAATCTTCAAAACTACTGAACTGAAGTACGTTAGTTTTATATCATTATAAAGGGAATTGAAAGACCTTTAAAACTCGACCCCCCTTTCCATTTAAGATGTTGGGGGTGGTGTCAGCCCCGCTTAGGGGGCTGCACGTGCTAACGTGATTTTTTGCCAAACTTGTGTCCCCCTCGAAAACAAAATCGACGGGTCTGAGCGTTTTTCAAAAAAAAAAACTGAGCTGTCAGTAAATGCGTCTGTTTCGTTTTCGATGCGCCACCCTTTGTATATTTAGTACTGAAATTTTTACACGGTGTCAGATGAGCCTTAAAGTTTATAAAAAAAATATTTCATACTGAAATGTGCGGAACTGTTTATAGAGTTAGCACGCAAACTGAAGACACAATTATGTTTCAAACTGTTTTAGACTAGTTAGTATGTAGGATTATTGATGACTGCGTGACTTTGTCAAATAAGTAGGTCACGTAATCCAGTTTCTTTACAAGCAAATGTAATTCCCTGGACGTTTTTTCTAAAAGTATTAATCTAGTATAAGTCTGTTTTCGAAATCTCGTACGATTCAAACGACTGCGGGTTCAAAATGTTGGAAAATAAACTTTGCAAAGCGAAAAAACAGTAGACAAATATCAACCAATTGTAGCGAACTGACTGTCTGAAAAATTAGGCAAAATGCTAAATTTACTTATTGGTAAAATGTCCCTATTCACCTTTCGCTTGTTTAATGCACTACGAGTTAATTACCTCAAGTTAGTGGTTAAACACAATGCGCAGATCACAATACGAAAAAATAAGCAGCATTATGGTTACTATGTCTAATAAATACAAAATGACGATGAACAACTTGCATCAATAAAACCAGACTTTACAATTATTGCGGAGAAATTTGCTAATATGATTAGACTAAATGCGGTAAGTCTACATGAAGTCTTCAGACACTGAACCATATACTAGTAAGAATATTTTAAATTCTAGATTTGTGCTGGATAAATAGTGAATAGGTGTATATGCTTATCCTCGAGTATGAAAAATGCTACAGGATTTGTTTGATAATGTTGGTAAATTGCCCAAAGCCTGAATTTGGAATATATTGGGACTTTGCATGCAGCTCTCGTGCAGTTTATACCTAGTATCGATCTAAAATAAATAGAACAACGATTTACTGGCTTGGCTGTACTGAATTGGGTTTTATTTTCTTTACTCTTTGTACTACGATCAAAATAATACGGGTCAACTAGAGCAAGATTTTAAAGATAACAGAATATGAGTTATACTGTACGACTCTTTACGATGAGGCCTGAAGACATTTTTAATGTTTTGTGTGTTTAATTAATTAATTGGCTACATTGAGGCATTGATTAACGCATTCTGTCTGAAGATACCGAATTAAAATACGAATTAGAGAGGCGCCATAACAGGATTGAAGACACTAACGGCATCTATACGAGAGTAGCAGAACTTAACACTAACTCCTTTGAAAGTAGATTTCTAAATTCATTTTTGTGTTCTGCTATTCTCCGATAGGTGTCGCGAGTACCTTTCAGATCCCGTTTTGGACGCCGGAATACAGTATATGGCTGGCCATCCTCAAGTAAAATAAGTTAATCATTGGTTTAGAAGATTAAAATATTAATTTTTCAGCTACTAACGGGTGATTTTTTAAGAGGTATAGAATTTGATTTTCAAAAAAAACACCAAAAATTTTAAAAAACGATTAAATCTTTATTTGAGTCGATAGAACGGTCGATATAATTAAATGTTTAAAGATTATTTCATGTAAATGTTGGCCGCGGCTCCGCTTCAGATGGCCCATGCGCAAGGACCAATTTTGGCACACTCTCTCCAACATATCGGCCGGTATCTCACGAATAAATGCTTCAATATTGGCTTCCAGTGCGTCAATCGTTGCTGGTTTATCCCTGTAGATATTAGCCTTAACATGGGCCCACAAGAAATAGTCCAACGGCGTTAAATCACACGATCTAGGCGGCCAATTGACGGGCCCCAAACGTGAGATAAACTGTTCACCGAACTCGCCTCTCAATAGGGCCATTGTTTCGTGTGCGGTGTGGTATGTGGCACCGTCTTGTTGAAACCACATGTCAGCCAAGTCCAGTTCTTCCATTTTGGGCAAAAAAAAGTTTGTTATCATCGCACGGTAGCGCTCGCCATTCACAGTTACGTTCCGGCCATTGTCGTCTTTGAAGAAGTACGGCCCGATGATGCCACCGGCCCATAATCCACACCAAACAGTGATTTTTTCGGGATGCATTGGTAGCTCTTGCAATGCTTATGGCTGGTCTTCACTCCAGATGTGGCAATTTTGGTTGTATCCATTCAACCAGAAATGAGCTTCGTCGCTGAACACAATTTTTCGATAAAAATGTGGATCTTCCTCCAACTTTGCCAGCGCCCATTCACCAAATTGGAAACGTTGTGGGAGGTCGTGTGGCTTCAATTCTTGCACCAGCTGTATCTTATAAGGTTTTACACCCAAATCCTGTCGCAAAATTTTCCACGTACTGGAGTAACATAGGCCCAATTGCTGCGAACGGCGGCGAATCGACATTTCACGGTCATCACTAACACTGGCGGATACAGCCGCAATATTTACTTCAGTCCCCACTCTACGTCTGCATGTTGGTGGTTTAATGTCCAATAATGTAAACTGGGTTCGAAATTTAGTCACAAGCTTCCGAATAGCTCCCTCAGTAGGCCGACCAAATTGCCCATAAATGGGAAGCAGTGCTCGATGCACTCTCTTAACCGAGCATGAATTTTGATAGTAGAATTCAATAATTTGCAAGCGTTGTTCGTTCGTAAGTCGATTCATGGTTAAATTATAGACCAAACTGAACAAGTTTGACAATGACACAAGACACGAGTCACGCGTCATCTGTCAAAAACAGTGTTGCCAAAAAGATACTAGCCATTAGAAAGTAGACATTGAAATAATCGAAGAGTTTTCGTTTTGAATATGAGTTTAGCGGCATTTTGATAAATTTGTAATAGGCAAATTCACAACCCTCAACCTTTAATAACCACCTTAAGTCTCACACTATTTGGAGCTACTCGCATCTCTACTTTTCTTGGACACTATTTAACGTTTACCTTGAACTTTGCAGTGCATTCATTGGAAAACAGAGATTTTCTATGGCAAGACGATCTAAATATATCTTAGATTGCATATTCACTTATACATTAAACATGGATTCTTTGGACGTAGGGGCGGACCGACACGCAAAATGCAAATAGAGATGTTTAAAGTGGTATGAAGGAAGCGTTTTATACGAAATAAACGATCTATAGGTAGTAAAGTACTGTTTTTATGAACATTCTTGCATATATGTGAAAATAATAAAACCCACACGCAACCAAGATATTATTATCTTTGATGATGGCGGAAACCGTACTGAAACAATAAGTACTACTTTATTGGTTTGGAACGTATTTTATAACATACAGTGCTTCTCAAAAAGGTCTTCTACGACGATCTACTGGCATGGCTGTACTAGATTACGTTTTATATTCCTTACTCTTTGTACGAGAGTTGATTCAAAAATAATGTTCCTACATTTTTTTCAGGCACAAGGAATTTTTCATTTGAAAAACGAATTTATCATTGGAGAATCGTTGATCTTTAAGCTATTTTTTCTCGCGATTTTTTTCTACGCATTCTTTTAGACGTGCAATCCACTTTTAAGGAAATATTGAATGCTTATACACGTTTCCCATATACTTCATTCAACTGGCGATGAATTTCTATGGCTGGTAATTTTGCTTTAAAAAATCGGATGACCACACAAAGGGCACACGCATAAAATTCTCTAGTAAAGCTACTATAAGTATGAATTTGCATTTAATCTTTGTAGCAATACGTGCATAAACAGTTAGCCATTGAAAACGCCCCACCAGACATTTCTAGAAAATCTGTGTTGAAACGGGGATTTTCTAACGACCAAATTATGTTCATTATGTGGATTAAAGGTTCCACTCCTCGTAAAAAGCGATTCATCTGACCACAAAACCAAATAAATAAAATCTGCACCACACAAAAATTCCGCCGTTTCACTTCTTAGCTGGGTTGCAGACGTTGTCCATTTTGGCAATTCCATATTGCCGAAGTCCCAGAAATGAACGCAGGTTGGCGTCTGTTGGGAAAACTACATTGATACTGCTGAGGAGCCGCTAAAGCATATCCATTACAGAACCCGCACACAAAAATAATAATATCGGCATACTCATCAATGCTAAATTCCATTTCACACTTCTCAAAAATGGAAAAACGACACTTTTGACTTGACTTTTACAAAAAAAAGAAAAAATGGTAGTATCTAGTAACGATAACAACCATTATAACATATAACTTTAACAAACTGTCTCCCAAGAAACGTCAAGTTGGTATCAAGGCCTCCTATTTTATTTTGTAACTAATTGTAACTCGGCTCTTAATGAATGATCTAATTTATTTTATTTCTACTTTTACGAAATCAGTGCACTCTAGGAAAAAACACAATTCGAAAAGTTTAACGTTTCGAAAAAACAACAGTGGCGTACTATTTTTATTTGGCAAAATAATGCCACTAATGCCCTGTATCTCCGCCACTGGTGCACGTTAATTTCAAGTAACGACTTTTGAATGTTGACAGTACTTAGGTGAATCCACATACCAAATTTTAGTTTATTCCTTTTGACGGTTTTGAAGATTAATCTTCAACAACCCCGTATCTTTTTAATGAATGCGGTCCTGTGTATGAAGTTTTATTTTTGGTCACGACTTGTGACTTGTGAATCACGTATTTTAATAGTCTCCAAAAGAAGATTCGCATAGCATAGTACAATGTTTTGACAATTGGTTGTAGAGTTATAAGCGATTGAATGTTCAAAAACGATCAACTTTGACAGTCTGCCAGTTCACTATTATGGAAAATAGCAATTTTACGTTCTATGAATATAAAGTGTGCGTGAAAAGTTTCCAAATCAGTTACCACGTGAACGTTTATTCGACTTGAAAAATGTTCCAAGTTGCCATCTTGATGTTTTAAGCTGCCACTTTTACGCTAAAATATAATGTTTATCAATTTCATTTCGGCCATCCGGTTTCGATGGATGGCCGAGTTCTATCAGAGAGCCGTTCGGCTGGTCGGAGTCCAGATCACCGAAGACTTTGCTCTTCAGGGCTCTCCTCCAGGATGCCGCCGCGCGATGTGCTTGCCAGGCACACCCACCTGACTTCGACCTCGCATCCTAACCGAGTCGAACTTCGTACATCCAGAACTGGCCGATACGATCGCTCCTTTGTCAGTCAATATTGTAGAACAATCTACCTGAGGGGGTTTTTCCGAGTTCTACTAGCCTTGGCAGTTCAAAAATCTGATTAACAATGTTTCTTCAAGCTCCTCATAGCAGCCGCGGTGCTGTGGTATTTAGGCTTCGATATACAGGATGGCGCATCGAAAACGAAACAGACGCATTTACTGGCAGCTCAGTTTTTTTTTTGAAAAACGCTCAGACCCGTCGATTTTGTTTTCGAGGGGGACACAAGTTTGGCAAAAAATCACGTTAGCACGTGCAGCCCCCTAAGCGGGGGTGACATCACCCCAAAATCTTAAATGGAAAGGGGGGTCGAGTGATACCTTATTTTAAAGGTCTTTCAATCCCCTTTATAATGATATAACATTAATGTACTTCAGTTCAGTAGTTTTGAAGATTTATTGATTTAAAGCTTAAATAAAACTAATACATCATCATTAGTGGAGATCAATACATTTGGCAGCAAAGTAATTTAAAAATGAAGAATGAACTGACCAGTTAGGCAAGTAAATGTTGAAAATGGCCACCATGAATCTCCATGTAATAATAAAGATTTTGCTCAAAACGTTGCCGCACATTTTGCAATATTTGAGGAGTAATTTGAAGGCACTCATTCACAATTCTTTGTCGCAGGTCTTCTAATGATGTTGGCTGAGTAGCATAGATTTTGCTTTTTAAATGACACCACATAAAGAAATCCAAAGGTGATAAATCTGGCGATCTTGGGGGCCATTCAATGGCACCTCTTCTACCAATCCATCGATCTGGAAACGTCTGATTTAAATATTGTCGAACACGTAATGCGTAATGTGGTGGGGCACCATCCTGTTGGAACATCAACCTATTCGTAATGTACCGCCGATAATTCTGATTTTCAATTATGGCTGTTAATGCAGGATCTATGTCGTCTTCCAGTAATTCCAAATACATTTCACCGGTCAAATTTCCAGGTAAGAAAAAAGAACCAACTAAATGATCGCCAAAAATACCAGCCCAAACATTTAATTTTGGGGCTGCTGTGTATGAACCTCATGATAAATTCTGGGATTAGAATCGGACCAATATCGGCAGTTATTACGATTTACTACGCCATTTAAGAAAAAGGAACATTTGTGGGAAAAGCAAGTGTTGAATAGAAAATGTTCATCGTTTATAATTCGTTCACTCATATCTTCACAAAATTGTAATCGCCGATCAAAATCGTCTTCATTAAGTTCTTGTACCATGTCAATTTTATACGGATGAAAACTATGGGCCTTTAGAATCCGTTGGACAGTACGTCGACTAACACCACACACAGTCTCCAATTTGCGGGTACTTAACGTAGGATCTACATAAACTTGCCCTAAAGCCCAGACTTCTATTGCTTCGATCCTTATGGGATTTTCAATGTTGCGTTTTTATTGGCGACTGACCCAGTTTCCCGAAATTTAGCTACAAGTTCTAGAACATATTTTCGATGCACGTTACTGTTCTCATGTCGCTCATTAAATATTTCTGCTGTTCTATTAGCGCATTGATTATTTCCGAAAAATAATTCGATAATTTCATCTCTTTCTGCTGTGGAATATACCATGCTTAATTTATGTAATAAAGCGTTACAAGTTAGTTTAGCAACAAAGTTTGATCAAATCAATCGCAAACTATGTACTAAATTCCTATTTAAAATAAATACGAGATATTTCCTTATCTTTCTTCAAGAAATAACTTTTTTGCCACAAAAAAACGCTCCAACAGCCATTTTCAACAACAAAATGATAAACAAACTATGGGCGTAGTGAAGAAAAGCATTTACTTATTAAATTCTTTTAGTCAAATTTCTTCTGAAAATAGTACAAACTAATCTGATGTACATATTAAAGTCTACTTTAAGCTTTAAATCAATAAATCTTCAAAACTACTTAACTGAAGCTCATTTATTTTACATCATTATAAAGGGACATGAAAGACCTTTAAAATAAGGTATCACTAGACCCCCTTTTCCATTTAAGATTTTAGGGTTGGTGTCACCCCCGCCCAGGGGGCTGCACGTGTTAACGTGATTTTTTGCCAAACTTGTGTCCCGCTCGAAAACAAAATCGACGGGTCTGTATCCTTTTCGATGCGCCACCCTGTATATTTATGCATTTCCTCATATTTTAATAAGTACAAATGTAAGTTCTGAATTAAAAGACATTTGTTTAATAAAATTGCATATGTTTGGACATTGATTCGGCGTATCCGGCTTTTTCGTTATCCGGACTAGCTGCCCGCCACCTTAGACCGGATAGTTGAGTCTAATGTATTTCATTTTTGAAATCTTTCGTGATTGCAATACTTCTTCGCAAGTAGGCGTGGGAAGTAAAAAAAATATTTTGCAATTTATATCACCGATTTTTTTCGGGAAGGTGTATTGTCCTAGATCATATACAGCACAAAAATGTTCTTGTATTGAAAGTGTCTACAAAGATATGAAATAAATACGCATAATAATCGGTCATTTACTCTTATTTCTGAGCTTTGACATGGAATTATATCAATGGATAGGAGGGTCCGAAATAATATAAGAATAAAACTCTAGAGTTTGATTGGATCAATTTAAACATTGGTTTATATAATTTTATTTCATTCATGCACTTAGTTTAACATCGCTAGTGGATACGGCCTCTATATGAGATTATACGACACTACAGCTTGGTAATGATCATGGTAACATACTCAAACGCCCTCTGTACTCACTATTGTATGGATATCTATTAGCACTATTCTAAAGCTCAGTGCTCTGCTCAAGAATGCGGATTGTCTAAATAACGTTGGCACTACCGTACTATATATTTAGAGAACTGAATCAGGTCGAACCTCTCAAATTTTATTACCCTTTCGCTTTTATTTCTACAGGTGTTAAAATCGTGTAATTACAATAAACACCTTTTATGTAAATACCCCAAAAAAATTTGTATTATAGGAAATTGCAAATGTTCCATAAAAACGGATCGTAACCTCTACTAGCCTCGAACAACATCTGCTACTTAATTAGCGCCAAGCATAAATACTATATTATATTTTCTCTAATTAACAGATCTGAAATGGTATTTATCTTGAACAGTTGTTTCCATTTAGACAGTTATCGAGTATCATAAGATGCTTTTCTGTTGAGTTTATGGTGGTTAAGGTTCTCGGAGATTCGCAACGTTTTTCATTGGAGCTTTCAGGTCACTGTTACCATATTAAAAAACATAAGTAGTGCCTTATAGTTTTCTATCCTTACTTAGATCAATAGCCTAATCATGTTAGACGAAAATACCTCAGGTTTGCGAAATAATGGTAAAGCCTTGTTTTATTATCGATGCAAGTTGTTCAATCGAGTATTAAAACATGGTCGCATAAAATGGGTACACCAATTTTGTGGGAAAACTTTTTCTTCGACAACAAAGAATGAGAAAACTCGTTTTTTTGGGGATTCCATCGAACGAAAAAAAAAACTCTTAAAATAAGATTTTAGGTATTTATAAGTCCTACCGACTGAAACCACACGTAAAAATATACCACTAATAGTAAAAAAAGTTATGGCCGACAACAGAGGCAAAATGAAGGCTATGGCACTTGTTGCTAATGGAACGATAATGTCACGCAGCTGCTTGACATTCTTCGAATCTTTAGGCTTCATACTTCTAAATAACCACAACAAAATTGGAGTCGGTTGGTCTTGTAGTTTTTGAGAATTTCTAATTGTTTATCCCAAAACATCTGTATTCCGGCAATCACTACTAGTTTACTGAGCAATATACAGGGTTCGTTCGAAGGGCATTTGATAGCAAAATACAGGAATTTACCTTTCCAACGTGAATCACAAACCATTCCTAAAGATAATTGTTATTTTACGTTTTTTTTCTTCTAAATAAATTCAAACACTTCGTATATGTGAGTGATATAGATATATAATAATAATAATAATAATAGACGTCTTTATTTATCCACAATTACATTGTAGTATAGCCAAATGTCAAACTTACATGGCGAAGTTTAGCATGCTGCTACTCTTACACTTAACCATATAGTCTCTAGCAGATATTCAAAAGAATACACTATCCACAAACCGATTTGGTTCATTACGTCGAAAGTAAAATTTAAAAAAAGACAAAAAGGCATACTTTCCAAACCCAAATGCACCAAAAAATTATTAATCTGAATTAAAGATGGAATAAAAAAGAAATGAATGATTACGTAAATTATATGTTTGGAGGGTTGAGTAATAATGTTTTAACTTTTTGTCGAAAGACAGGTAATGAAAATTCTTTATATACTTTAGGAAGGTCATTATAAATAATAGCAACAGAAAAACTGCGTTTAAAAAGTGTAGACGTATGCAGGGGTATTCTAATATTATTTTCTCTGAGAGTTCTACAGTGAACATCATTATTAAATGAAATTTTTTCCTTCAAGTAATAAGGTTTAGACGTGAGCAGCAATTTGTGAACAAAAACTGAATAGTGATACTTGACCATGTCATTAATTTTTAACCAGTTTAGAACGGGATATTTCTCTGATACATGATCAAATTTACGTAAGCCAAAAATGAATCGTATACAATTGTTTTGAATAACTTGAATAACGTTTTTAGTGAAATTGTCTAAACAAGTATAGTATACGATATTACAATAATTTAGTATAGATATGACCAATGCTTCACATAGTTTTTTACGCAACTTAAAATTTAGTAAATACCTGTTTGCTATAAGAGTGCGCAGCCGTAGGTAGGTTTCTGAGATAGACTTCTAACATGTTCAATAAACCTTAATTTTGTATCAAAAACAACACCAAGAATTTTGCAGAATCAGAAAATTGCAAAATTTGGTTATTTATCTGAATGTTCAAGAGCTGTGTTATACGAGTATTGTATGTTTTTCTTTGTGCGCAAAATAATAACATTTTAGATTTTTGTGGATTAATAAGTAGATTGTGATCTAAAGAGTATTTAATTAATTTATTAACATCGTTTTGTAAAATTTGAGTAGTATTATTGACATTATCTGGGTTACAATAATGGAGCAATTGCGTATCGTCTGCAAATGACTGGACATGAGAATTATCAATACTTTTGCTTAAGTCGAACGTATATATGAGGAACAGAAGCGGCCCCAATACAGAGCCCTGAGGTACGCCTGAGGGTATTATTGTCACTTGAGACATTTCTTGATTGAGAAATATGATTCGCTACGATATTCACACATGTTAAAACACAGCGGATGAGTCTATCACCTTTTGTTTCGAAGAAACCATTTTTTTTTCAAGATTTATCCATACACTTGTATGTATCTACATATTTAGAGCCATAAAGTTTATAAAAAAAATCCTTACTGAAATGCGCTGAACTGTTTATAAAGTTATCACGCAAACTGAAGACACAATTATGTTTCAAACTGTCTTAGACTAGTTAGTATGTGGCATGTGTTAAATTGCTGCATTATTGATGACTGCATGCCTTTGTCAAATAAGTAAGTCACGTAATCCAGTTTCTTTACGAAGAAATATATTTAACTAGACTCTTTTTCTAAAAGTATTAATATAGTACATGGCTCTTATCGAAATATCGTTCGACTAATACGACTGCGAGATCAAAATTTTGGAAAATAAACTCGAGAAAACGAAAAAACAGTAGAGCAGTATCAAAAAATTTAAGCGAACTTGTAAATTAGGCAAAATGCTCGTTATTAGTCCCTAATACATCATTTAAAGATTCAGCATTGTATCTTGTATATTTTTCAAGAGTACTGTAATTGTTTATATCAGATTTGATGTCTCCAACATTGCTTGACATTTGTCAGTGGTGGTATAAGGATCCAGTAAATCAACAGGCGTCAATGCGTAAAATTTGGAGAAATAAATGCTTTTTCACATTGTGTATTTTTATTATACATTATCTGAGAAAGATTTGTCGGTATAATGTCTCTATTCATCTTTCGCTATTTAAAGCTTGTTTAATGCAGTACAAGTTAATTAACTCAAGTTAGTGGTGAAACACAATGTGCAGATAACAATACGAAAAAATAAGCAGGATTATGGTTGCTGTGGTTAATAAATACAAAATGTCTCTCAATCTGTAGAGAGCGCGTGCTCAGGTATAACAAGTTGATGAAAATGCCACATTGTAGGGCGTTATTTACACGTTGCTTCAGTTATAATTGTGTCAAATTGTACAATGTTTTACCCGGTGCATTTAAAAATGTACTCGTATCTCAAACTAAATTTAAGTTTTGTGTCAAGCAGCATTTATTATCAGAAAATAGTCGTAGTAGTAATAAGTAGTAGTTTGTAATTTAGGTTAGTAACTGCCAGCAAAACTGATTTGATGTAATGTTTTAGTCTGTTTTTTGACAGCTTTAAACATTTGTCTTAAATACATGTATTTACATTCGTTCACCGTAAACATAACATTGTTAAGTGGTAGAGTAGCTGTTTAGCTAAACTTCGGCCCCTACATTGTGTTTATTTATTAAATTAATAAAACGTTTTATTATTATTCCAATTATTATTATATGTACATTTTTTTATTAAGTCAATACATCCTGCAACCTTAGTATGGTTGATAGTGAGTTTTCTACAGTATCATAAGGAGACCGTTGAATAGGGCGAGATGAGTTTGACTTATGACTAACATCATCATATGTTCCGCTATGGGCGGGTCTGTCCGTTTTTGCTTCTCTCTGTCCCGATGAATCCGAAAAAAGTTGGGATGCAAAATTGCCCCGGGTTTGCATTTACGTCGCTCGAGATGTTTTATTGAGAAGATTTGAAAAAAAATACCTGAATGGAAAGACGTATAAAAATATTAGATGTGCTGACTGAACAGGGATATATTGATTTCAGTAAAGCTGCAGAGATATTTGACGGGCTTTTAATAATTTTTAACTGCACTACGTTGCAAACAGTAACTGCAATCAACATGTTTTTGACAAAAGGTCGATGAGTTGCAATAAAATTTCTTGTGAGCGAAATGAATCTTACTTTTCGTTTTATTTGTACATTCTATAGTCTCAGGTGTATTTAAAAGGGTGCGCTAGTATATGAAGATAAATTAAGAGTCTCGTATTATAACTGCACGTAGCTACTTTGAGCAGATTAATGAGAATCGCACATTTTTATAAAATGTTATTTTTATTTTAGACTTGTATTTTCCAAACGAAACGGTTTTTCGAATCGTCAAGAGATTAAAGTCCTGACCAATGGGTGATCCCTTGAATTAGAAAACTTCCAGCATATCCTGATTTTTGGCATTATATCAACTGCTAATAGTAGTGCCGCCTGGCCGCATATTGCTAGCTTTACTATATAATAACACTCCAAATAACGTTCTCATTATTTTATTCATATCAAAAGCCAGTGAAAATTAAATAAGTTTCACGGAACGATCATCGTATATTACCAAGATTGATAATTTCTCTAAAATTCCCGAACATTGTTAACCTTCAGAGTATGCTGCCCGCAATCAAGTTGTAAAAGCGGGAGTTTTTCACCGTCAAGAACATTAACTTTATGGGAACGGTTTCCGATTATTATCTGGAATCCGCGCTAATATTCGTATAATTACTATTCTGCAATCATTTATCTTGCCACGGTTTGGAAGAATAAGCACGGTACACGGTGAATCGCTTTTTAAATTAATGAAAACACCATTTACAATTGATGAGATGCAATCAAAATAACATATTAGCACAGTATATAAGTATATATACACTGAGAACCAAATTTGTCTGACGGCTTAAGTTTAATGTGTACGAGAGAGAAGTGTGTATAGACACATGTGTTATAAAGTGATAGAAGCAGACTGGATAGCGAAGCTCATCATCGCGTTGCATAGCATCGCTGACACGGCAATTTGCCGCTTTGCCAATGTGTTACAACAGTTTCTTGAATTGAGATGCATGTTGGAAATATGTGTTAGTTTATTCTTTACGCCTAAATAATGCTTTTATTTTGAGCGTACACATTTTTGAATTGTGAACTGTGTCGAATCTACTTAGGATAAGGTCCGGATCGGTACTAACGGCGCTCCATTTTAGATAAAATGAAAGGTCAGGATCGCCACAAATTCTGCTACATTGCATCATTGGTTTGCTTGGCAACATCGCATCTCGTACATTCCAAGGCAAGGTTTCCACCTCCCATGCGCTTTGTATTGCGTAATGGTATTTGAGAACATTTTCTGGGGTAGGCTAGGCAATGTGGTGATGATCTTCACCCTTCAGCCGGCTTCGATCTCTTTCTAACATATGGTGATACACACTGATCGCGCTTCTCTCTTATACACACTGAACTCAACCGTCAGACAAAACAGGTTCTGTATGTGGATCTCTGTATCAAGTCAGAACAAGGATCTTTAAAATAACTTCACCGAAAAAGTTACCAGCTCCTCCATTCCTACAGGTATACTTCGGAAGTAACTGCTCGGGTTCCAATACAATTTTAACACAAAGCTACTACTAAGCCAAAGATTGAACACCTTAAAGGATTTCAACAATGGTGGTGGAGGGATTAGTAAAAAATGAAAAGTAATTTTTTGAATGTTTCCGGAGTTGCTGGTTATTTTTGGACGTAGTGCAAAAGTGCGTGGAGATCAAAACCTAAAAAACAAAGCCGTTTTAGGCCAATTTAAGAGCTTTCGAAGCCAAACTCTTTTAGCAAATGTCAACAGCTGTCAGAACTTCGGATCATTCGCCAGATAAGAGAACAACCCACTTTCTCTGTGTTTTTACTCCCTTGAAGAATATTGGTCCAAAATAACGTACATTCATACTATACTTCTATAACATTTCGTAGTCATATACTGTGGAACCATAAGCGTAAGTATTTTCCAAAAAAGAAAGCCATTGCACGATGTCTACAATATCTATGTAACAATTATTTTTAACATAATTATACTCAATTTAACATTATATACACTTTCACTAATTTTTATAGCATCATTTTTCTTCGATTGTTTCAGCGTTACAACATAATGAAGCCATAAGAAATATACAATAATTAACCGACTAATATCAAGAACCGTACTGCAGTGATTATGATTGCCATAACTTTACGAGCACTTCGCAGATCTATTTTTTAAGAATACTGTAACCGTACTTTACCTCAATTCGGGAACTGCCTTAAATGGTCACTTTTTTGTTTTAAAACTGAAACGCACAAAAGCAAAAGGACACATTTTCTAATATTTTGCTTTTCTCTCATATCTTTGTCCTTCTCAAAATGTCTATTAATGATCCACACACTCTTCAAATGTATCTCATAATAAATCGAACCATATTTTTCAAAATGACATCGAGATGCTTGGGTTAGTTTCCATTAATAAAGCTGGTGAGCGCAAAATATTTACAAGTACATGTCTCACAGAAATAGCTTCTGCCAGTAATATTTGAACACCAAAGCTCTAGAGTTCGGCAATACCGGTAGCTCATTAAATAATGAAACAGAAAGAGGGAACCCCCGTGTTCAAACGGCGTCGATCAGACGCAAATATCGCGTGTCTGGCACCCCAAGACATCGGGGCGAAATAGGGCTATTTGCAGAGGCGTTACAGAACATTTACGACAAAGTTTTCACTTCACATCTGAACCCCTACTCTTGAACGAGAAGTGCGCGTGGTTCTCTTTCTTGAGGAATAATTCCGAATTGTGAGAACCATTGACATGTGTCAAGCAAATTTGTGAATAGATCATATACAATAATATGTTTCTGGGTTCTTCACATTCGATCACACCGTTAACTTCATGTTTAGAGATGAGACTGGTAGACAACGGTGAGGCTTCAGCACTTTTTCTCCCGAAAATGATTCGGTGAACGAATGTTCTATTATTGCTCAGGAATACAATTAACCGAAGGGTAAACAAACTATGTTCACTGTTATTCTACTCCCTCATTTCAAGAATAGGGAACCAATTGTGGTACTTTTTTACACCTTTGATGTGACAGGTAACATAATGTCATATCAGCGTAAGCATCCATGGTTTGTACGAGCGGTGCGGTTTGTCTACATTAGGTCCTACGATAGATAGATTTTACGGCACTACTCCAGAGGGCAGATCCTATGCCTGATTCTACTATAAATTAATTTCGATGCCACCTTGGGACATAACGATAATTTCGAGACATCAAATTAATTTCAAGGGTCGAAATGCAGTTAGAATCATTCCCCATGTGAGAGCGCGGAGCTTCGTAAAAACCAAATGTGGATCACACTAAGATACCGCTTGTCTTCCTAGCTCTTATGTTCTATTCTAAACAGCGATACAAGCTACAATAGTCACATCTCGTTATAAAAGCAATGCATCAATAAAACAGGTATCTGGGATAATTCAATTGATACGGCCCCCCAGCTTAGAGCGATCCCCACGTACGAAAAAAAAATGAGTCTCAAGTTTCAAGCAAGTTTTTAGACCGTACGCTAAATTAAAAATTCTCAAGCGCCAAACCTTAGATTGTGCGGTTAGGTGACAGTAGCATACTTCCTATTCTTAACTGCAACAGCTGAAATATGGTTTTCGAAATTAAAAGTAATTAAAACATCTTAGGACTTCTTTGATGCAAGTTTCACTATCAAGCATGGTACTGTCTCTTCAGAGGCTGAAAAGTTCGAAACACTAAAATCGTCTTATGCTGTGGAATGGTCAAAAAATAGTGGCAGTTAAATTAACTCGGTACTTCCAAAACATTCACCTATGCCTATTTTCAAATTTTCTTTCCTAAAAAAACAAATGTTTGAGCTCAATAACGTTTTTGAATATGCGCTAACCTGAAGCAATCAGGAACGATGAAAGCAAATCTTCGAAAATTTAAAAATTGAACCTCTTGACAAAAATGTTCGATTGCTTTAAAAACATTCAGGAAGTTTTAAAGCATACACAAAACAAAATTGAGACGATTTGAAAGCTAATTCCAATTTTTACTCATAATACCGCTGCCATTTCAAAAATGAAGCAGCATTACCTACTATGAGCCCACATGGATTAACGTGTTCTAAAACATCGCCAAAATAAAAAGACAGTTACTATATCTCAGCGTGTTGTTTACTGAAAAACCATTTATCGATTGCACAGGTGCTGTTATAAGCCCACGGTTACTAGGTTCTGAGTTTCCGGTAGATCTTGAATTTGTTTATGGGCTAAGCTTTTGTTAGCGGTTAGCTCCGAACGTGCTACTTGGGCTGGTGTAAACAGTGCAAAAGCGAAAATTGGTCATTGCCTAGAGAAGCGTTTTGCGACGCCCATGCCACGTTGGTAACAGAAGGGAAAAGGGGTTTTATCGTCTACAATCGACAATGGCAACTATATTCATCGGATAGGGCAGCGGAAGTTCTGGCGCCAACAAGCCACCCTTTGAACCTTCGTAATGTCTGCTCCATAGCGATTACATCACTCATTAATTAAATACTGCAACGCAATATTTATTGTATAATGGGTTACATTTAAATTAGAAACCGAAAATGTGTTTCTTCGGTATTTAGTTGTCTGAAAATGGTGAAGGCATATGGCATAATGGTCAAATAAAATTGGACTGATGGTGGAAGAACAAGCATTTCGTCTCATAGTTTTTGCAATATATTCGAAATGACTAGATCAAAATACGCTATTGAATCAACTATAACCTGTACCATGGAAGACGATATAAAATAGCGTCTATAGCACCCCATCAAACAGGTTAAAAATAACTATAACTCTAAAATCATTCAAGCCTCAATGCACTTTAAGATACAATTGAAAAAACTAGAAGCTCAAAAGTAACGGAATGGGAGTAGACAAAATTGTAGTTAGCTTTTTTACATCGACGGAAGCCTGATCCCCATGACGCAAGTAGGATCACAATCCCCCATATTTTGCTGGTCAATCGAAGCCGCACAAAAATTTTCTTTATTTAAAAGTTTTTGTCACAACGGTGACCTTCTTCAGTACAATGACTTTGACAAAATATGGGGGATTATCGACGTGAAAACCACAGGACAAGTTTCAGATGTTACATTGAACTAGAATCACATTCTGAAAGCAAGGAGTGGAAAAATTTATTGCCACGCTAGCACTTGACACTTCATAGCTTTGGTGAAATTTTAAGTTTAAGCTTTGGAGATTTTGCTACCTGGCGTTAATAGAAAAATACAAAATCATTTATGATATATTTTTTGGGAACAAAGAAATGAACATTTTTGAAAATACCCACGTACACGGACCACTTTTGGGGAACCAGAATTTAGCATTCAACGCGGCTTATGTAAAATATGTATGATTCGTAATTTTTTACTTTAATTTTGGTTCCGATTATTTATTTCGAAGCTTAAGAAAATTAAAACATTTAATTCATACCAACCTGTTGGTTAGCTTATAAGGAAATATTCCCTGAAGGTGGGAAAAGCCATTTGACCTTTTATTATTATGGAGTGTAGAATTTTCCGCTTGCCAAGTTACTCTAGCGTGAATGACGGATAAGGTCCGGCACGATATCGTGCCAACTTTCACCCCGACGAATTACCTACAAATTCGGGGGCTGATACCATCATTCACTCCAAATCCGTTATCATCTGGAATTTATATTGACAGGATACCGTGAATGATAAATTGATGCATTTCGTAAATGGTTGCCGGGTAAATCACCTGCCCAGTCAATCAACGTACTGTATTACTGGAGATAAGGTAATCAAGATCCCATAACTTGGGCTGCATTGAATCTTTTCTACTTTTCCTCCAGTGGCTTCAGCTGGATCTTCAACAATTCCAGTCCATAGGCCCACCGGAGTTTGCTTTACAAGCGCCATGAAATGCCAATGCTCCACTAACATGAATTCTCGTATTGGTAGGACTAGCTAGATAATCAAAGAGCTTAACTGTCTCATATTATAGAGATGCTTCCTTAGCTGATAGTGTCCATGAGCAATGTCGGTCAAACTGAATCTGCAGCTGTAGGTATACCCTTCTTGCATAGTTGCCGGCACGGGTATCATGTAAAAAACCTACAAAACGTCAAAAAACCTATAAGATGTCAACTTGCAGCCTAGGTAGTTGTTAGGGCGCAAACACTCATTCCACGTTTGCTCACTAGGATCGTTGTGAACGTCCATCTATGGAGGAATCACTCAACTAAACTACGCATTATTGGTTGCATAGTTTTGTGTCTGTAGTTTTTATCTCTGAGAAGAAAGTTGGTTGAATAGCAAGATCGCATCTGAATGATTATGTGTATTGGTCTGCATGTGTATAAAATCAGTGATATTTCCTGTGTGATAAAATCATTAGTGAATATGCCGAATATGACGGGTTATTTATATGTTGTGCTTTCTGAAGAGAGGTTACGTTCAAATTTATAAATCACGAAAAACTGAAGAGAATTACGGGAAATCACCGCGTCTGCGTTGTGTGTAATTACTGTTAGCATGTATATGGCTTGTAATTCGACAGTGTACAGTGAATATAATTATTTCTTATCTCTCTCATTTTTGAAAGTCAGCAAATTTGTATATGTAATTTCCAGAATGGATAAGAAAAAAAAGTGGATGCTCAACTAATTTCTAGCTTTGAATCTCATTTAAGTGTATTTGAGACAAGAACCCAATGTTATTATCATCAACACATACAACTTACAGCTTAGACCTCCAGTAGGGCAACACGTATAACTAAGTTAACATCTTGTAGAATAACCTACATAATGTCAAAAAAAAACAGCATAATGTCAAAGAAAATCTGCATAATGTCACTTTTCAAGATACGTGATACCCGTGCCGTGTTCCGATGGATGAAATACAAAGGAGCAGAATTATGTCATTTTTGTATGTCAACGTAAAGATTACCTGTTTTTTTTCATACTAATGTGTAATTTTGTGTACGTCCTTAACTTTGTATAACAAATGTACATACAACATCAATTAGTACGTTGGTTATGTCTTTTTCTGTTAAAATTCTCCCATCATTATCCCTTCAGAAGTAGTAGATAATTACTTCCGAAAAATTGACTAATATTTGCATTGTTAAAAAATCATTAACTTATCATTTTTTCTTGTTGAAGCTCTATTGTATACGTTATCTTCGAAAAGTATCTTATTTTTTCATCAACTTTCAGAAATCCTTGGTATGTCTGCAGAA